>WBMZ01003962.1:0-43895 GCA_013400975.1 Atrichornis clamosus
AAAAACCCCAACTCCCCCCCAAAAACCAACTCCCCCAAAAACCAAAACTCCTCCCAAAAACCCAACTCCCCCTAAAAATCACAACTCCCCCAAAAAAACCCAATTCCCTCAAAAAACCAAAGCTGAAAACAATGGAAAAGGGAATTTTTCTGGCAATCCCTGGGAAGAAAAACCTAAACCCTTCTCTCCTACAGACATAAAAGAAAACGTAAAAATCCACAGAATCAGAGGCAGGAAATCATGGAAAAATAGGAAAAATCATGGGAAAACATGGACTGGGTCCTTTTAATGTGAAGTTTGCCCTTTAATGGGGGCCACCTCCCTCACTGGTAACCCTACAGACTTTCCTGTCATGGATCAAATCCCACTGCTTGGAAAAATTCCTTACTTGGCTCGGGAACGAACAGCCCTCCCACCTCAGCTTCCCACAGGGAAGGGGAGCCAGGTGGGAATGAGGCTCGGCTCCCAGGGAACAGGGACAGGAGGAGAGGGAACAGCCTCGGGCTGTGCCAGGGGAGGGGCAGGTTGGACACCAGCAGGAATTTCCTCATGGAAAGGGTGGTCAGGCCTTGGAATTGCCCAGGGAGGTTTGGAGTCCCCATCCCTGGAATTGTCCAAGGCCAGGTTGGATGAGGCTTGGAGCATCCTGGGATAGTGGGAGGTGTCCCTGCCCGTGGGAATGGGACGTGGAAATGGATGGGCTTTAAGGTCCCTTCCAACCCAAACCATCCTGGAATTCTGTGATCATCCTGATGTTGAGTCCATAATTCCTTGCTCACCTAAACCTCTTCTTTTCCTGTTTTTTTTGCCCCAAAAGCTGCCCCATTCCCACTGTGCTCCCTCTGCCTTTGGATGTGCCCACCCAGGAGAGCTGGAGCTCCCTCCCGCATCCCTGGGAAGGAAAAGCTTCCCAAGGCTCATCCCAAACCACCCAAATTCCCTGTTTTCCCTAATAATTACGGCACAGTTCTAAAGCCAGTGCCACCAACACCCTTAGCAGGGCTTTTCCCAGCCTTTCCCACATGGAATCACCTCAATCAACCGCTTCACCCTCACCTTCCTTCCACTTCCAAGAGATTCCTTTGTTTCACTCCATGAAAAAGAAGCAGAGCCAAAAAAGAGGAAGAATTCAGGATTTTTCTCTGTCGTAAAAGCTGGGAGGGAAGAGAAAGGCACAGGGAGCTTTTCCTCCTCTCTCCAGCATTCAGGAATGTTTTCCATCACTGTGACAACCCCGACCCCAATTGCAACTGGCACCATTCCTGTTCCAAACTGGGATTGGGAGGGGCTGGAGAGGAGCCTTTCCATCCTCATGTCAATGGAGGACAAATCCGAGACTCCCATCAACTCCTCGTGACCCCAAATGAAGCTTTTTATCCCCAAAAATCAAAGCAATGCCACCAGCAAGGAGGAGCAGGGGTCACCTGGAAGACGGATCATGAGGCAGGAAAGGATTTCCAGAGGGGGAAGAACAAGGGAAAAACACTAAATTGAGCAAAAAAGCTTCTTTCCTTGCAAATTTCTAGGATTTTCTGCAATTTTAGACACTAAATGGGAAGTTCAGAAGGAAAACCTCAGGTCAGAGCGGCAAAGTCAAAACGTTTCCACGAGGAAATGTCAGAATGGATTGATCCGTAAAAAAGGTTTCCCGTTTCGGGGTTATTTTTTTGAGAGCAGCTCAGGAGTTGAGGATGAATTCCTAAATAATTCAGAGTGCATTGATTGAAATATTCCACCTCCTTCTCCTGATGGGCCCAGAGCCACAGGGAGGAAACAGGGAGCTGCAGCCAGGCCCTGATCCCATTTCCAGCCAGGCCCTGATCCCATTTCCAGCCCGGCTCTGATCCCATTTCACGGAAATCCCACCCAAAAGGTGAAGGCGGACGTTGTGTCCCGGCTTGGGAAGGGCAGGGACAGCGCCAGGAGAATTCATCCAGATGGGGCCTCCTTCAAAACAGCACCCAAAGAGCGAAAATCTGGGAATGAGGAGGACCTGAACATCTCGGCGTGGAAAAATCAGGAATTTAACCAAGCAGTGTCCACAAAAAAAAATTAAAATCAGTTTTTTCCAGTTAAACCTTATAGGAAGATGTGATCATTAATTGATCCCAGGGATGGAAACTGGATGAGAGCTGGGAATGTTCCCCTGGAGAAGAGAAGGATCCAGGGAGAGCTCAGAGCCCCTTCCAGGGCCTCAAGGGGCTCCAGGAGAGCTGGAGAGGGACTGGGACAAGGGATGGAGGGACAGGACACAGGGAATGGCTTCCCACTGGGAAAGGGGAGATTTGAGTGGGATATTGGGAAGGAATTCCTGGCTGGGAGGGTGGGGAGGCCCTGGGATGGAATTCCCAGAGCAGCTGTGGCTGCCCCTGGATCCCTGGAAATGTTCAAGGCCAGGTTGGATGACCTGGGATAGTGGAAGGTGTCTCTTCCCATGGCACCCACGACCTCTCCCTGTTTTTCTTCCCACAAAAAGCCCAACACCTTTTCCTGCAATTTTCATGGCTAATTTCAACACCTGCCCACACTTGTTTTCAACATATTCCCATTTTTTTTTCCCTTCAATCTGCACACAAAGATTCCCAAGTGAAGACTTGAAGGAGGATTCACTTTTACAGCAATCCCGAGGAGATCCAACAGCAGCTCCCATTCCCGATGAGTGAAGCAGAGCTCTTTCAAGGACAACTGAGGGACAATAACCGGGAATGAATGATTCCAGGCTGTCCTAAGCAGAAGGAATTTAAACCAGCCCTCACTGGAGCTGCAGTGGGAGAGGTTTTCCTTCATTTCCATCCCGGGAGTGTCTCTCCCTCAGCAGTGGCCACGCTCCACACGGAGCAGCTGGAAGTGACAACGGAAAAGGGGATGGGAGAAGGGATGGCCACAAACCTGAGAGCTCCCAGCTCCCACTGTGCTGTGCTGGCTGGAAAAGGGGAAGAACGGACTGCTGGATTCAGGGAATCCGGGCTGGTTTGGGATGGAAAGAACCTTAAATCCCATCCATTCCCACCCCAATGCCATGAGTAGGGACACCTCCCACTGTCCCAGGGTGCTCCAACCTGGCCTTGGGCACTTCCAGGGATCCAGGGGCAGCCACAGCTTCTCTGGGAATTCTATTCCAGGGTCTCCCCACCCTCACAGGCAGGAATTCCTTCCCAATATCCCATCTATCCCTGCCCTCTGGCAGTGGGAAGCCATTCCCTGTGTCCTGTCCCTCCATCCCTTGTCCCGAGTCCCCTCTCCAGGGAATGACTCTCATGCACAATCCTCAATCTTTCAACTCCTCTTCCCATTCCAGCTGAAATAAACCCTGAAGTGCTCCAAAACTTTCCCCCATTCTGCCAATCCAACAGCATAACCTCATTCCCGATTTTCTCAAAGGATCCTGATGTCATTTCCCATAAAAAAAGATCAACACGAGGACCTGGAGCAGAGGAAATTCCCAACCACAGCTTCCCAATCCATCAGCAGAGCCCAGGAATCACCAAATCATCTTCAAACATCAAATATTTTCCCAGTGTAAGTCCAGGGAGTGCTGAGAAAGCATCCCAACTCCTCTGGAATTCCCTTGGATCGGAATTCTGAGGACATTCAACAAGCCTGGAAAGGCTGGGGGTGTATCCTTATAAATAAATCATATCTTTATATAAAACATGCCCAAGGAAAACAGGCCTGCAGCTGGATTTTGGAGATAATGGGATCTGCCTGAAAAGTGGGAACCCAAAGCCATGGAAATCCAGGGAATTTAGGAAAAAAACCACCTGGCAGATGTGTAAGGAAATCATGGCAACAGAGCAGAGGATGAGGAGAGGGACTTGTTGCAGGGAAAAATGTAGGAATTCACTGGTTGGGATTTCAGCCGTGTCTGTAATTCCTAAAAATAAAGAAGGAAAAACCATTCCAAGGTGGCCATGAAAATGTAACGAGGCACTCAGGGAAGAGCTGCACTTATGGGGCACTGACAATTTTATGGCATTTTTTCCATCAATCCCATAAAATCTTATCCCAGCAATTAAACTTGTATTTCCCTCAAACCATTTTCCCCACAAAACATTACCTCTGTGGGAATGTCTGAGGATCCAGGGAATTAAAAATAATGGAAATCAACACAGCCCCAGTCGCCATCAGCACTAATTTGGGTGTCAGCTTCTTCCCAAGCCTTGGGAACCACCTGCTCCCTGCTGCCTGGGACAATTCCAAGCCTCACATTTGGAAGCAGGAGGTTCTAAAACCTATGGATTCCATGGGTTTTGTGGGATTTTGGAATCAGTGTTCAAATGGAACTGCTGGGAATATCAAAGGTGTTCAGGTTTCCAGAGGAAAAATAAAATTATTTAGGTTGGAAAAATCAGAGTCCAGTCATCAACCACGTCCTTAAGTGCCATATCCACATTTTTTCCGACCATTTCCATGGATGGTGACTCCACCACGTCCCTGGACAGCCCATCCCAAGGTTTTCCAACCTTTCCTGTGAAAAACGATTTCCTGATATCCCATCTCAGCCTCTCCTGGTGCAACTCGAGGCCGATTCCTGGCGGAGCCGCTCTCCTGCTTTCAAGGGTTTCCTGGAAAACCCTCCTCATTTCCTTGGACCAATTGTACCCAAAATAAAACCTTTCATCCCAAAATAGCCGGCTGGGCTACTCTGCTAATTTTGGAGGGTGCATTCGTGGAGCTGGAATGAAAAGATCCATAAATGTGACTCCAAACCCACTGGAACATCACACACAACTTTGTCATTTTCCATTCCTTGATCCAAACTATTTTTGGAGGAAGTCTTCCCTGTGTGGTGCAGCTGCAGAGGATGCTGAAATAATTCCTGCCCATCCCATTTGATGGATTGAAGGATGATCCTCCCACTTTTTCCACCCAATCCCAGCACTCTGTTATCCCCTGTGGTTGGGACTAAAGTTCCCAGACAAAACCCAGCCTTGGGAAGCCTTTCCATAGGAAGGTTTTGTTGGAATCAGCTGAGTTTCCGCTTCACCAGCTGCAGACGGAATCCCAGGGATTGGAGAGCCACTGGGCTGTGTTTTGGGATCTTCCCCAAGTGCTGAATGCTCCCTGAGGAGAGAGGAATTCCAGGAAATGCCAAATTCTCCTGCCAAGGGGTGACGTCCACATTCCACCCTGGGATCTCTCCCTACTCCTGCTCTCTCCATCATTCCCAGTCCAAGGCTCAACCTCACAGGAAGGACAAATCCCAGAGGAGCCCCTTGCAACGCCATTAAACTCACCAGAAAATCCCTGGGGAAATTCCATTCCCATGGCACACCAGCCCCAGGGAAAAAAAGGGTTAAAAAAGGAGGGAAGAAGGAAAAGAAAAAAAAAGGAAATAATCACAATCCCAGAGTGGTTTGGATTGGGATCTTGAAGATCCCATGGGCAGGGACATCTTCCACTCTCCCAGGCTGCTCCAAGCCCCATCCATCCCGGCCTTGGACACTTCCAGGGATCCAGGGGCATCCACACCTTCTCTGGAAAACCTGCCCCAGTGTTTTCCCATCCTCCTCCTAATTCCTGTGCCTATTCCACATATCCCTGAATCCATGTGCCTTTAAACTGTATTTGTATCCCAAAATTTAATTAAAAGCCATAATACAGCAGCTTCCCAGCAGGAATACAATTCCCATCTCCTCCCAGCCAGGGGCACGGCACGCACGCAAGAGATGACAATTTATGAACTGCTCCATGAAAAAAAAAGCGGGAATGCATCCAAGCAAACAATTCCCACTCAACAGCTGGGTTCAGTGCAGAGCTGGGGCAGGACTGAGCCAAAGCCACGTGGGGCACACAGGGTTTGTCACCTGGGGGGGACACCTGGCTCCAAACCCTGCTCCAAAACATTGGAAAAATTATGGGAAGGACATTAAGAAGAGCCCAGAAATCCAACTGAAGGTGCTGTGCGGGAATTCCGGCTGTGGAGCTGTGGCATGGATGTGTGGAAGGTCTTAGGGATAATCCCAGCTCAGCTGGAGGTGGCGACACCATTCCCATCCAGCCGCCTGGGCTTCTCCAGCGGCACTTCCTGATGGAAAATTCCATCCCGGAACTGTGGCATGGATGCAGGAGGTGTGCAAGGTCTTAGGGATAATCCCAGCTCAGCTGGAGGTGGCGACACCATTCCCATCCAGCCGCCTGGGCTTCTCCAGCGGCACTTCCTGATGGAAAATTCCATCCCGGAACTGTGGCATGGATGCAGGAGGTGTGCAAGGTCTTAGGGATAATCCCAGCTCAGCTGGAGGTGGCGACACCATTCCCATCCAGCCGCCTGGGCTTCTCCAGCGGCACTTCCTGATGGAAAATTCCATCCCGGAGCTGTGGCCGGCTTTGGGAGCAATGTTTGTTCTCTACGTCCCATCCAGGCGGGATTCAGCCACGCCCTTCATTCCCGAAGTGTTTGCAGCAGCCAGGAGAGTGCCAGGGAAGTTTCCTATGGAGCTGGAAGAGCCCCAGCTGCAGCACCCGTGGAGTCACTTCCAGCAGGGACAGCATGGAAAGGGCTTAACCTGAACAAGTTCCTCCAGTGGGAAAACATCTCCTCTCCAGAGCAGTATTTTATGGGATCAACTGGATACAAATCATCTCCTGCAGGGATGGTTCAGCACCACACACACACAAGGAAGTGGAATTTTCCTAAGAGCAGGAAAATCCCACTGAATCCATCTGGGGCAGAAACTGCCCCAAATCGGCCTCTCCTCCCCTTCCCACTGCCCTGTGCCTTAGCAAAGGGAAGAAATCCAGATTCCAGGAAGAGTTTGGGATGGAAGGGACCTTAAATCCCCTCCCATCCCACCCCTTTTCCATGGGCAGGGGCACCCCCCCCTATCCCAGAGTGCTCCAAGCCCCGTCCAACCTGGCCTTGGACACTGCCAGGGATCCAGGGGCAGCCACAGCTGCTCTGGGAATTCTATCCCAGCCCCTCCCCACCCTCCCAGCCAGGAATTCCTTCCCAATATCCCACCTATCCCTGCCCTCTGGCAGTAGGAAGCCATTCCCTGTGTCCTGTCCCTCCATCCGTTGTCCCAAGTCCCTCTCCAGCTCTCCTGGAGCCCCTTTAGGCCCTGGAAGGGGCTCTGAGCTCTCCCTGGATCCTTCCCTTCTCCAGGTGAACATTCCCAGCTCTCCCATGTGAAAAGCTTCTTTAGGCTATGGATTTTTTTCCATTTTCCGAGGAAATCCAGGTGCTCTGGAACACTGCACCCACTCGAGGTCAGAGCTGTCTTCATCAGCATTCCCAGGATTATTTGCTGACTCAGACCAGGTCACTGGAAAGGGCACAAACCCTTGGGAATTGGGATTGATTATCGCTGCACCAAATTAAAGACACAATAAAAATAAAAACCTGGATCACCAAGTCATTAATGAAAATAAAAACCTGGATCACAAACTCATTTGCTGCTGGAGTAAATCAAGCTGTGCTACATTTACTGCTGCTTTAGCCAAGAAAAATTGGGATTTCAGAAGGAAAAGCGCAGAGCATGGACACTCATCCCACTAAACCCACTGGCACCTCTTTTATCCTGGAGATAAAAAGCTCCAAATCCCAGTTTGCATCCCAAATCAAGCTTGGAGCAACCTGGGATAGGGGAAGGTGTCCCTGCCCATGGCAGGGGTGGGATGGGATGGGATGGATCTTTAAGGTCCTTTCCAATCCGAACCATCCTACAATTCCATGATCCAAGGGTGCTGGAACAACACTCCTTTCCTGACTTTTGCCTCCTCATCCGAGCAGCTCCCGGGACTGCAGGAGCCTTCCCGTGTTGGATGAGGATAAATTCCTGCTCTCACCACAATCCCACGTGGCAGAGAGGAAAGGGAAGAGAAAACGGGAAATGGGAAAGGAAACGGGAGATGGGGAAGAATATGGGAGATGGGAGAGAAAATGGGAAATGGGAGAGGGAACGGGAGATGGGAGAGGGAACGGGAGATGGGAAAGAGAACAAAAGATGGGAAAGAAAACAGGAGATGGGAGAGAGAACAGGAAATGGGAAAGGAAACAGAAAATGGGAAAGGAAATGGGAAATGGGAGAGAGAACGGGAAATGGGAAGAGCAGTTCCACCTCCAGCACATTCCCAGCTCATCCCACCCCTCTGGCCTTGTTCCCCAGAACTCCAGACAATTCAAATTTGCACTTCTCAGCACCGAGGCCTCTTTTCCATGAGCCCAGGAGGAAGCATTTGGCTGCCAGGGAAGTCGGAGCACCGGGAAGATTTCTGGATAACAGAACTCTGGATTTGGGCCAAATGACCCCAAGGGACCCCGGTGCGTTTCCAAATTGCTGTCAGGTCCCACAAGCGGGAACGGCACACGGATTTTCCAGGCTGGAGGAAAGAGCAGGGAACACAACCTGCACTTAACGAGCAATTAAATTTACAGTGGCTAATGAGGCATTTTTGCAAACATCAGCACCCAGCTCCTGCTGGTGGCAACGAACAGAGGGAAAAGTGGCTCTTAGGAAAATCTCCAGGGGAAAATTCCATTCGAATGGTGGATTGGAGCCATTCCTTCCCCGAATTAGAGGGATGCTGACTTCACCTCTGATGGGGAAGAGGTCGGTTGCTCACTTGGGGCTGGAATTCACTTTCTCAGAGGTTCACTGGGGCAGGGGATCCAAGTGGTTGGATCTGATGGAGGATTCTCCAGTTGGATGGGACAAATAAAGCTTAAATAGTCAAGTGGAGAGAAATCATGGAGGATTCACGGAGCAAATCCTCCAGTGTTGGAGGCTGGACAAGGCTTGGAGCACCCTGGGATAGTGGGAGGTGTCCCTGCCCATGGCAGGGGTGGGATGAGATGGGATTTAAGGTCCTTTCCCATGCAAACCATTCCATTATAAACTCTGGATGGGCACCAATCCCAGTTGGCTGCACAGAGTGCCTTCATATTTAAAATAAATACTAATAATTATTAATAACCATCTATTATTCCCAGAAAAGGGACACAGCCTCCCCACAGGGATGGGGGTAACCTGGAGCAGAGCTTTCCACCCTTTCCAACCCCCAAAAAGAAGCAGAACTCCAACGGAGCTTCCCAAATGGAGCCAAAGCTGCTGGGAAGCCACAGCACGGAGCCAGTGAATTCCTGGTGGTGTCAACAATGCCAGAGGCTCCGATCCCATCTCCAAAAGTGCTGATCAGGATGAAAAAAATCCCATTTTGGCTCCTTTCGACACCAGCTGCTAAATATTCCTGGGTTTTTTTTAGTCAGCCAAGGCAAAGGAAGTTGGAAAGGAAGAGCCCTCTGGGTCTGGATCACTTGGGAGGCGCTGGAGGTTTGGGATGAGCAGGGAACCCCATCCCGTGGTTCTGCCTGTGCTGAGGTGGCTGTGCCCATTCCATTGGGAATTTAATGAGGCCAGGGGGAATGTCCTGCACCTGGGACAGGGTAATTCCAAGCACAACCACGGGCTGGGTGGAGAAGGGATGAGAGGAATCCTGGGAGAAGAATTTGGGGGACAAAAATCTCCAGGAGTTGTCAGCAGGGCCTGGGCTGAGAGACCCGAGGTCAAGACCTGACCAGAAGGTCAAGGGAGGAGGTTCTGCCTCTGCTCTGCCCTCCCGAGATCCCACCTGGAATTCTGCATCCACCTCTGGGGCCCTCAACGCAAGAAAGATGTGGATCTGTTGGAATGATTCCACAGAACGGCACTAAGTGGATCCCAGGGCTGGAGCCAGGCTGGGAGAGCTGGGAATGTTCCCCGGGAGAAGGGAAGGCGCCCGGGAGAGCTCAGAGCTCCTTCCAGGGCCTAAAGGGGCTCCAGGAGAGCTGGAGAGGGACTGGGACAAGGGATGGAGGGACAGGACACAGGGAAGGGCTTCCCACTGCCAGGGGGCAGGAATAGATGGGATACTGGGAAGGAATTCCGGGCTGGGAGGGTGGGGAGGGGCTGGGATAGAATTCCCAGAGCAGCTGTGGCTGCCCCTGGATCCCTGGAAGTGTCCCAGGCCAGGCTGGACGGGGCTTGGAGCAGCCTGGGATAGTGGGAGGTGTCCCTGCCATGGCAGGGGTGGGATGGGAATGAGATGGGATTTAAGGTCTCTTCCCACCCAAACCATTCCATGATTCTGTGATAAATCCATCACTCCTGCTCCACATAAGGAGTTACTTTTTCCCAGCCCTTCCTTTGCCGGAGTCATTGGGATGCAAACGAGTTTTCCATGCAATGAAAAACTGCCAGCCACAGTGGGAACAGGGATTCTGGAATGCTGAGGATGCTGCAGCTCCAGTGTGAGCTTCCCTCATCCTTTTCCTACCACAGAAGTGTGGAAACTTCCCCCGTTCCGGAAATTTCATCCTGGTTTTCTCCAGGTGAGCCAAGGACAAGAGCGGTTTAAGCCACCCCAACAAAAGGATCCTTTCCCATCCATCCCCACTGGATCCATAATCCAAAACCACCTGGATATGAGGATGCAGCACTGCCACAGGGGAGAAGAGGCCCTGAGCCAGGCTGGGAGCTGGGAATGTGAGTTCAGGGAAGAACACGGATGTGTTGGATTCCGGGCTGCTGGAGACGAGCCCGGGCAGCCTCCCGCGGGCTCCGCACTTCCCAGCAAGGAATTCAGCATTCCATGAGCATCCTTGGAGGAAAAGGGGGATCTTCCTGAGTTCCATCACCTGAGATTCTTGGGGAAGAGGCTGTCCAAAGCTCCTTCACCAGAAAAAATCCAAGAAAATCTGGTCACGAGGGAAGAAATGACCCAAATAGGGAGAAATTTTCCTTTGGAGAAGGATCTCCTCCCCATGGACACCTCGGAGCCAGGCACAGCCACGTGGGAACATAAATTCCCCATGGATGGCTGAGCTGGCTGAGCCAGCCTTGGATTATCCTGGAGCTGATCCATCCATCCTGTGCCAGAGAGTTACGGCTCGTGTCGGATTCAGCTTCCCTACTCCATAAATTTCAGGAGAGGGAATCTCAGGAGGGCAACCTTGGCTTTCCAGCGTTTTCCCCGTGCATGAACCACGGGCAGGAGTGCAGGGAAAGGGCTGGGAAGCAGCTGTGCAGGGAACAACGTGCCCAAGGATATCGGGATGGCGGGAGAAGGGATTCAGGGAACCGGAATCCAACAGAACAGGGAGGGAACACGGATCCAATCCCTTTGGAAACACCTCCCAGCTACTGCAGAGCTCAGGGCCCGCTGCTGCATCCGGAATTTGCAATGGAAATCACAGCACTTGGATGTGCAAATCCATGTGGAAAAGAAGGATGGGAGAAAGGAGAGTTCGGGAAGTTCTCATGGAGCATCTTGGAGCTTCGATGGTGGATTTTTAAGTGCGTGGGAATTTGGGAAGAAATCATGTGGGGAGTTGGTTTTTGCACCTCCATTTTCTCCCTGTTTTCCTGACTGGATGCTCCATTAAAAGGGTTGGAAGTACAGATCCATGCAAAACAGCGTGTAACAAACAAAAGGGTTTAATTTCCAATTATCCCTTGGAAATATCCAGGATTTCAGTGCCATGCATCCACCTGAGTCACTTTTATCCAGTCCCTCCTAGGCCAAACTTAATTCCATTTTCCAGAGGTTTCAGTAACAACACTCCAGTTTTTCCAGGAATGATGACAGTGGGGAAGAACCTTCCTTTAAAAAAAAATCAGATACATTTTTCCATATTTTTTCACCACATTCCTGCTGGAAAACAGGAAATCCAGCAGAGACGAGCAATCCCAGCTTTCCCAACAGTAATTCCCCGGATAAACACAGGAAAATTGCACTAGGAGCTTATTTTGGCTTCTTTTTCCTCCCGTTTATTTTCTGGAGTCATTTAAGAAGCTGCCATTCCAGAGTCAGTCCAAGGAAAATCATGGAGTGCCTCCCAAATGGAATTATTTAGGTTGGAAAAACCCTCTATGACCATGGAGTCCAACCATTCCCAAGCACTGCCAAGGCCACCCCTAATCCATGTCCCCAAGTGCCACATCTGCATGGATTTTAAATCCCTCCAGGGATGGCCACATCCATGGACAGCCCTTTCCATGAAGAAATTCCCTCCGATATCCCATCTTACATCAGACTTCCAGCTGAGATTCATTTCTGAATCCCATATTCCTTTTCCTGGTATATTTTAGCGATTGTGGGACTGCTTGGGCTCACCCTCAATCCCAGATTTTGTGATCCAGTGTCAGTCAGCCCACCTGGAAAAAACCCTGGCACATCCGGATCCTGCAGCCCCTGAGACCCCCAAGCCACCATCCCATCAACAATTCCAACCAGGAACAATTTCCATGTCACCCACTGACCACCTCTGGCTGTTCCAAACCCTGGAATTCCTCAGTTTTCCTTCCTCACCCCTCGTTTCCAATACAGCACTCAAAGAGCAGCTCCCAAACTTCCGCAGGATTAAGAAGCAGCAGAAAAATGTGGTGGCAGGATGAATATCCAAGATTATTCAATGTCCTCTCGTTATCCCAGAAAAAAAACCTGGGAAAATCAGACCACTCTGCCCATTTAAAAGCACCTGAAGACCTTGGACATGCTCAAAAATGACTTTATACCTTTATTTAAATTTACAAATCCCACTCATTAACTGCATTTAACATCCAAACCCTGCCCAGGAGCAGAAAAAAAATCCATGGAAAAGCTGATTTGGGGGATTTAAAACGTATTCCTGGCACCAACACAAGGGGCTGGAGCCCCTTGGAGCTACAAACCCTAAAATCCATCAAAATTCATTTTTCTTTCTTCCAGAAACAGAAAAAAACCTCATCAGGCAGGGACGTGATTTTAATTGGCAGGGATTAGACGAGATTGCAGGGAGTGGCACAGGGATAACCTTGGGAAATTTGGGAGCATTTCTTCATTCCAGAAATTGAACCAATTGTTTTGTCACAGCCACCCAAACGTGGCTGGAAGGGGCTGGTCTGAGCTCAGGTTTGACCCCCAAAAGTGTAAATAAAAGTCTTTTGTTGTGTGTGTTTTCAGAGGAAGTCATGGAAAACGGGATTCACGGAATGGTTTGGGTTGGATGGGATCTTAAAGATCACCCAGAGCTTGTGGCTTGCTGCAAATACGGAGAATTTCTGTCTCAAAGGTGATTTGGAGGAATAATATTTAGAAATTTATCACTGTGGAAAAAAATAGGAACCTGGAAATCCCAGTATTTTTAAACACAAGGAATCTGAGCTCTGATTGGGTGTTGGATCCCAGCCCTTCCCACTGTTCCAAGTCAACACAGGAAGGAAACACCCAGAGCATCCCAAAAGAACTTCTTGGATTCAGAACCACCTGCAGAAGATCCAACCCAAGGACCTGGATGAGCCTCTGGTGTTCCCAGGACACGGAAAAACCCCCACCAGGATCCCATTCCCAACACTGAACCCCGGTGATGCTGGAATGGGAGGTTCCTGGACCTCCAGGAAGGGGGGAAACCTTTCCTGGAAGAGCCCAAGGAGCTCTGAGCAACGTGGGATAGGGAAAGGTGTCCCTGGAAGGAACCGGATGGATTTGAAAGTCCCTTCCAACCCAAACCTGGGATTTTCCGCCATTAATCCAAACATTGAAAAAGAATTAAATTTTCCAGCTGCTCCCGTGGATCTGACGGATGCTCACACCCCTTAAATCTGCAGTTTCTTGGATGTAATTAATTAATTTTTATTTATCTGTGGTGCTGGGGAATAAAAATTCCCACCCTGGAGCAGTGTCCTGGCAGATATTTCATGGAGACATCCCAGAATTTCCAAAGCCCTGGAAGAGCAGCACAAGGAGTTACAGGGCAGGATCAGAAGCAGCTCTTGGGAAGTTTTGGGATATTTTTTCCTCCCCCACAAGCCATTAACGAGCAGTTGGATCCTACAGGGATAAGGTGGAAAAATCAGCACTTGGATATTGAGGGTGGCATCCTGGTCCTGGGATGTGGCTGGAGAACAAGGAAAACCTGGGGATACATGGCTGGGTTTGGATTCCTGCCCTAAAACCTCTCCAGAGCCACCACGAGTTATTCCTTATTAATGATGGAATGGGATGCACAGCCTGGATCAGGGATCTTTGTCGTGTTCTGCTCAGGTGTAAAGTAATAAAAGAGAAAATATGGAATGAGGACACGGAGTGAACAACATTCCTGCTCCGTGTGGATGAGTGGGGAAAGCAATTGGAACTGATCCAGATAAAAACTAGGAGTAAAATGAAGTTGGAAGGCCATGGAGATGTTCCCAAGGGCTGGAGCCAGGCTGCGAGAGCTGGGAATGTTCACCTGGAGAAGGAAGGATCCAGGGAGAGCTCAGAGCCCCTTCCAGGGCCGCAAGGGGCTCCAGGAGAGCTGGAGAGGGACTGGGACAAGGGATGGAGGGACAGGACACAGGGAATGGCTTCCCACTGCCAGAGGGCAGGGATAGGTGGGATATTGGGAAGGAATTCCTGGCTGGGAGGGTAGGGAGGGGCTGGGATAGAATTCCCAGAGAATCTGTGGCTGCCCCTGGATCCCTGGAAGTGTCCAAGGCCAGGCTGGATGGGGCTGGGAGCACCCTGGGATAGTGGGAGGTGTCCCTGCCCATGGAAAAGGGGTGGAACGGGATGGGATTTAAGGTCCTTCCAACCCAAACCATCCTACAATTCCATGATCCAAGGGCGCTGGAGCAATTCTCTTTCCCAAACTTTTGCCTCTTCATCCGAGCAGCTCCTGGGATTGCAGGAGGCTTCCCATGTTGGGTGAGGATCAGTTCCTGCACTCACCACAATCCCACATGGCAGAGAGGAAAAATGGGAAAGAAAGCAGGAGAATGGGAAAGAAAACAGGAAATTGGAAGAGCAGTTCCACCTGCAGCACATTCCCAGCTCATCCCACCCCTCTGGCACAAAGTGGGGCTGTTCCCAGAACGGCTCCAGCCTTAATTCCTGCTGAGCCAGCACAGCCCTGCCTCTGCTCCCAGCCCTGGCAGCAGAGCCAGGCTATTCCCAAATATTTGCCTTCCCTGCAGCACAGAACCACATTCCCAGCTCGGCTGCAAGGGTAGGAATTGTTTCAGTTCTATTTCTCCCAGACATGGAAATCCTTGGCTCCAAAGGGGAATAACTCTGGCACAGAAAAGGGAAAGTTTCCCCCTTTTTTAAGAGTTATCCCGAGGCACAATCCCTGCCAAAGAGGCTGGAGCCTCTCTCATCATTTGGAATACAACCACACCCCTGTGGTCCCGCCTTTATCCAACACCATTTTCCAAGCCCAGCAACATCCACAATTCCATGGAAAACCTGCTTTTCCCCCAGCACAGACAGAAGGACTCATTCCTAAGCAAGGATGAGGCTCCAGCAGACCCCTTGGAAAAGCTGGATCCATCGTTCCTTGCAGCATTCCATCAGCTTCTCTGACTATTCCAACACTTCTGGCCTCATCCCTAAAATAACCGGGTTTGGTTCCGATGGGCAAGGGCCAAAAAATGCCAAGATCACTTTTATCACTGAGGGAAAAAAAAAAGGAAAAAAAAAAAAAAAGGGAATTCCTAACTCCAAGGAGACATGGATACATATCCATAAAGGTGAATAAGAGGTTGGGGTTTGGATTTATTTCCTGGTTGTCACAAGTCAGCCACAAAATGCTGAATAAAAACACAAAATAAACAGCAAAGGGAAGATGATTTTTCTTAAGGAAAGCAGCCTGTTAATAAATCCTGGACATGGAAGTTGTCATCCCAATAAAACCTTCCTGCTTCCTCAGACAGCTCCATTTGTATTGCAACTTCTGGGGAAGGGAAAGCTTGGAGCAAATCCGGGCTTGTGTCAGCCTGAAGTGTGGAGAAACCTTCGCTTCCCACGCGGAAAAATGCAGGTTTTAGTGGCACCTCCTGCCCTGCACGGAGCACAGCCCTTCCCAGGGCAAACCAGGATGTGCCTGAAAACCGGGATGAGCTGGATAATGGCTCAGGGTGGGGAAAAAGGGTTGGGAGCGCTGGAAGTGCCCTAGGCCAGGAACGCCGCAAATCCTGGGCTGATCCCACGTGCTGGGCAAAAGGAAAGGTGGGAATTTTGTCCCTCTGCCCTGCTCAGGTGAGACTCCACCTGCAGAGCTGCTCCAGCCCTGGGATCCCAATAAAAAGGACCTGGAGCTGCTGGAGAGAGTCCAGAGGAGCCCCGGAGCTGCTCCAGGGCTGGAGCCCCTCTGGAGCCAGGCTGGGGGAGCTGGGAATGTTCACCTGGAGAAGGGAAGGAGCCAGGGAGAACTCAGAGCCCCTTCCAGGGCCTGAAGGGGCTCCAGGGGGGCTGGAGAGGGATTGGGACAAGGGATGGAGGGACAGGACACAGGGAATGGCTTCCCACTGCCAGAGGGCAGGGATAGGTGGAATATGGGGAAGGAATTCCTGGCTGGGAGGGGGGGGAGGGGCTGGGATAGAATTCCCAGAGCAGCTGTGGCTGCCCCTGGATCCCTGGAAGTGTCCAAGACCAGGCTGGACGGGGCTTGGAGCATCCTGGGATAGTGGGAGGTGTCCCTGCCCGTGGCATGGGATGGGATTTAAGGTCCCTTCCCACCCAAACCATTCCATGATAAATTCACCCCTCCTGCTCCACATAAGGGAATTATTTTTTCCCAGCCCTTCCTTTGCCGGAGTCATTGGGATGCAAACGAGTTTTCCATGCAATGAAAAACTGCCAGCCACAGTGGGAACAGGGATTCTGGAATGCTGAGGATGCTGCAGCTCCAGTGTGAGCTTCCCTCATCCTCTGCCCCATCCCTGGAAGTGTCCAAGGCCAGGCTGGACACCTGGAGCACCCTGGGATAGTGGGAGGTGTCCCTTTAGTGCAGGGGTTTGGACTGGATGACTTTAAAGGTCTTTTCCAATCAATCCAAACCATTCCATGATTTTATGAAAGGAGATTCTGGACATCAGCTGAGGATGCTCCACTGCATTCCTCCAACTGCAGGGGCTGAATTCCAGGAGCTCTGAGATTGCTCCCTCTGACCCACAGCCCCATCCCTCAGACAGCATTAATTCTTAATCCCAAAATCCCTGAGGCTGGAAAAGCCCTCCCAGCCCATGGAGTCCCAGCTGTGCCCAATCCCCACCTTGGCTCTGAGTGCCACCTCCAGGAATTCCTTGGGCAGCTCCAGGGATGGGGACTCCCAACCTCCCTGGGCAGCCCCTGCCAAGGCCTGACCTCCCTTTCCATGAGGAAATTCCACCCTAATGGACAAAACACCCTACACAAAGCTCCCCTTCCACTCCTGCAGCCCTGCATTCCCGATCCGTATAAAGGGAATAAACAATATTTCGTTCTGCAGGAGTCGGACGTGCAGCTCTTTGGATGGCCCAGAAAGAATTTAATCTCTTCTTGACCCACTTCTAGAGCTGGGAAAATACTTTTTTTTTTTTTAAACTTTATTTTTTTTGTTAATTAATTTATTTTTAAATTATTGTTCAGTTGCCAAACTGCGGTGGAGGAAAAAAAATTTAAGCCAAGCTGAAGCAAAATGATTTTATTGTTCCTGCTGGGTTTGGGATTTTGTTGAAATATCACCATTTTGGGTGATTTTGCTCCAACCCAAAATATTTCTCTCGTTGTGCTTTGCTTTAAACTCCTCATTAAAAATTCCAAATGAAAATATTGAGATGCAACAACAAGGTTTTAATAAGATTCCAGCTGAAGGGAACTCTTGCAATTCTCTCCAAATTTCCCCCCCGCCCTTTCTTGGAGTTTTATCCAAGAGCTTTTTCCGCAGGGATAAATTATTCAGGTGAAATCAAATTAAATAAACTAAATTAAATAAATTAAATAAAATAAAACAAGAGCTGAGCTTGGCCCTGATGGCCACATCCAAAGGATGGAAGGAAAGCTGGATCAACCTTCTCCTGTTTATTTTGGTCTGATGCCTTTAAATAGATAAATTTGGAGTTTTAATACATAAATTAATTTTTTTTACTGTTTATAAAAAAGAAGGACTTTTTGGTAGGTATAAAATATATTTTTCAATATTTTTATTCAATATTAATAAATTTAAAACATTTTTTTAACTGTTGGAGGACAAATCTCAAGTGGAACCTCCAACTAAGGACCAACACCAATCCCTCCAACAACTCCATTCCAACGCTGCAGGGATTTTCCAGCCTTTCCCAAAAATATCCTGCTTCCCAAACACCAGCAGCGCAACACTACCATGGTCAAACTCCGCCCCAAAAAACAACCACTGGGAATTTCCTGACCAACATTCATTGGTGGCACTCCTGAAAGAGTCAAATCCATGGGATTATTTAGGGATCCTCTCCTGGAGCTCAGGAAAAAGTGAAATTCCACTCGAGGGGTGTTTAATGAAGTTTTTTGGTGGAACATTTGGTATTTTCCCAGGGAGACGCCAACACTTTTATTCCAAGGAAATAATCCCCCGATCCTTGTGATTATCCAAATGTCTCCAGTCATTCCATATGCCGGAGAGAAGGAACTGCCCTGCACAAAGTTAGAGAAATGAGCCGAAAAAAAAAAAAGGAATGCAGGATGCTGGAAAATGGCACCGGAGCTCCCGCTGTGCCGTGATATTTGGGAGAAGCTGGTGGGTGGGAAAGCACGGAGTTCTGTCAGTGGTCTTTTCATGTCCTAATTACTGCTCGCGTTGATTAATCGCTCTTCAGTGCTGGGGGTGGGGAGGGTAGGTAGGAGCTGCCAGAGGGTTCTTGGATCCCATGGCGTGATGTTTTCCATGATCAAACAAAAAAAGGGAGAAAAGCCTGGGACAGCCTCCAGCTGCATCCTCCTTTCCAGGTGAGAGCCCACCCTGATCCTACAGAGCTCAGCCGTGGTGGCCTTGGAGGAGCCGGGTCAGATTTTGGCACAGATCCCACAGATGCTCCCAGCTCCATGGAGTTCATCGGCACCACAGGATGTCCCTGGGAGTTCTCCTGCACTGTTCCGATGATCCCCAAAATCATCCGGCCCGGGAGGAGCAGTGCACTCCCAGGAACAACTCTGGAATCTCCAGGAGCCGGGGGGCCCACACCCCACAGTGCCATGTGTGCCCACCCTTTTTTGGGATGAGCTGAGTTTTGTGGGATCAAACTCACTGTTCCATGCCAGGGGAGCATTCCTGGGCACACCAAACTTTACTGGAGATAATCCAGTAGTTAAACTGGATTTTGGGAAGTCTGAATGCTCTAATGAAGGATCCAGGCACCTAAGCTGGGCTAATTATTATTAAGAATAATTGAGAGTTATTAAGGTAGGAAAAGCCCTCCAAGATCAAATCCAGCCATTCCCAGCACCGCCAAGGCCACCACTGCCCCATGTCCCCAAAGTGCCACATCCAGAGGGATTTTAAATCCCTCCAGGGATTGCTCCGTGCTCCTGCACTCATTTTTATCTCCAGCTTTTCTCTTTACCCTCAAGCTCTCACCAAATCCATTAAATTCCAGCGGATGCGTTGTGGGACACAAGATGAACTGCACTTCCTGGACAATACTCAATCCATGGGATGGGCCACTCCATCAAGAGCCCTTGGAAGTAAATCCAAAGTTATTGCTTTCCAAACCCATCCCAGTCCCATCGTCCAGCCCTTCTGTGCGATCAGGAGAACAATAAATTTCCTCTAAAAGCAGCTGAAAGCTCAGATGTCATTTGAGCCACCAGCCTGAACATTCCAGAGGCTTAAAAATGGGAAAAATCCCTCTTGGAGCTGGCAATCAAATTCCGCCAAGTTCTCACCAGCCATAACTATTCCCACGCAGTTTTCCTGCCTCCAAAGCACTTTTTGCAGGGAATTATTGGAATTTTGAGAATTTCTGATCAGGAGATGGGACATGAAAAGCCACAGAGCCTGTGAAGAGTCCTCCTGGAACCACTAAGGTTGGAAAAAACTTCCAAGGTCATCAATTCCAACCATCAACCAGCACCACAAATCCGTGTCCCCAAGTTCCCACATTTTCGAGCACTTCCTCCACCATCTGATCAAATTCATGGAATCCATTGGAAAGGAACATTTTGGGGTCAGTAAGAACCTGATTAGAAAAGCGCAAAACATCACAAAAATGTCATCCCTGCTTCCCTGGGGTTTTCCATCTCCGATAGGAATCACTTCCCTGAAGGATCTTTAAGGGCCTCCACACAACACTGGAAATAATCACAGGATTTCTCAAGTTGCTTCTAACCTTAAAATCCAGGGATCTTTTCTTTCCTGGAAGTTTGCTGAGAAGTGCAGTCCCATTCCAATGCCCACAATCCCATCCCATCCCAAGTGCTCCGTGAGCATTCCTGTCACAGAATCCCAAACTGGTTTTGGTGGAAAGGGACCTTCAAGCTCATCCCATCCCACCCCTGCCATGGCAGGGACACCTCCCACTATCCCAGGTTGCTCCAAGCCCCGTCCAACCTGGCCTGGGACACTTCCAGGGATGGGAGAACTGCTGGAAAAAGCCACATCCCAGTTTATCACTGGATCTGCAAAGGGAATGGCAACAATTTTGCTTCCATTTGGTTTCATCTCTCAAAACCTCTCCCAAAAACACCACGAGAAAAAAAGCAAAGTGGATTGGCAGCATTTTCCATGCCAGAAAAATATGGAATTATGCTCCTGCTGCTTCATTCCATGCAAGGAAATTGTGCAGCTTCTCCCCGGGAATATTCCAAACTCCAAAAATAGGTTTTCCGGAGGCAGCAGGAAGAATTGAGGGAGAAAAGGCTCATCAAGGACTCCAAAGCTCAGGAATGTGTGACCCGCTCTGAGGAACCCTCCAGAGGTGCCATGAGGGGACACTTGGGAAGCTCTTCCCAAACCTGACCCTTTCTGCTTCAAGTTCCTTGGAAGGGAAAACACTGGATGGGCCCTTCCCTAGGTCAGATTTCCTCAGGCCCTTGTTTGGAGTTAAATCCCAACGCAGCTCTCCCTGCTGGACATTTCATGGAAGAGATTCCCTTTGTACAGCTGTGATGTCTCCCAGAAAATCCCACAAGGATCCAAGCCCAGCTCCCAGCCCCACACAGGACAATCCCAAAAATCCCACCGTGTGCCTTTGCAAAAGCCCAATTCCAAGTCTTTCAACCTCAGCGCTTCCCTGGGAATGGTGGTGCCAGCTCCTGGGCCATCCCAGGTGTCCATCCATGCTCCCAACCTGTCCTGGCCACCGGGATGGGGGACAGTGGCACCAACAAGTCCAGATGTCACCTTGGGATGAGCTCATCCTGCCACAGCTCCAAGGGCCTGGAATTCAGGATGACCGTGAAGGGTTGAGGGCGTTGATCCCTAAGAGCTTGTGATCCTCCCTGTAGCTTTTCCATGGATTCACGTCCCCCATGGCCAAAGAAACACTGGCAATGCAAACCAAGGGAATTAAAGCTTTCCCTTCCATGGATTCTTATCTCCCATGGCCAAGGAAACACCTTGTCAAAGCACGCCATGGGAATTAAAGCTTTCCTTTCCATGGATTCATAAAACACTCTGTCAAATGCAAGCCATGGGAATTAAAAGCTTTCCTTTCCATGGATTCACATCTTCCATGGCCAAAGAAACAGCCTGGCAAAGCAAGCCATGGGAATCAAAGCTTTCCTTTCCATGGATTCTTATCTCCCATAGGCAAAGAAACACTGGCAAAGCAAACCAAGGGAATTAAAGCTTTCCCTTCCATGGATTCTTATCTCCCATGGCCAAGGAAACACCTTGTCAAAGCACGCCATGGGAATTAAAGCTTTCCTTTCCATGAATTCATAAAACGTCCTGTCAATGCAAGTCATGGAAATCAAAGCTTTCTTTTCCATGGATTCGTATTTCCCATGGCCAAAGAAACACTGGCAACACAAACTAAGGGAATTAAATCTTTCCTTTCCATGGATTCAAATCTCCCATGGCCAAAGAAACACCCTGGCAATGCAAACCAAGGGAATTAAAACTTTCCTTTCCATGGATTAATAAAACACTCTCTCCATGCAAGCCATGGAATTAAAGCTTTCCTTTCCATGGATTCACAACTTCCATGGCCAAAGAAACACTGGCAATGCAAATCAAGGGAATTAAAGTTTTCCCTTCCATGGATTCACCTCTCCCATGTCCAAAGAAGCACTAGCAATCCAAGCCATGGGAATTAAAGCTTTCCTGGAGAAGTGCTTCCTGCACAATCACCACAACTGCTCCAAATCCAAGAGGATTGGCTGGGAACAGCAGGGAAGAGCTCCTGGATGGGCATGGAAGGTGTTTTTCCAGCAAGGATCACAGGCACAGGATGGACCCAAGCTGTGCTGAGCCAGCCACGTGCCTGTGGGAATTCCAAGGAACTCGCACTCAGCCGGAGGATCTGAACCCTTTCCCTGCACAGCCTGGATTATATTCCTTACTCAGCCCTTATGGAAGGGGCTGGGAATGGGAATGCTCAGCCTCAGGAGCTCCAGAGCACAGCAAGGAACAAGGGGCCTTAAAATAATCCTAAGTTTTCCTTCTTTTCTTTCCCCTGTTCCGTCTCTCTCCAGAGATTTGGAAAAGGATTTTTGGGAGCTGATTTACCTGGAATACGGATGGTAAAAGTTCTTCCCAGCTTCTCCAGTGAGGAATTTCATTCAACACACCCCGAACCAAATCAACTTTTGCTGTTGCCATGTGTTGTCACTGTGCCCATTTTTATTTAATTCACACTAAATTAAATTGAATTAAATTCAATTAATCAATATTTCCCTGTGAGGAAGGAGGCCCTCACACAAGCAGGATTCCACCAGGCCTACAACAGCCAGGAATACAGGGAAAAACAAGGTGTTCCTGGAATTTTAACACTTGTATCACGCTGCAGAGTGATGAAGAAATTCATGAATTTCTCCCTAATGAGCTCCATTCTTATGGAATCCTCGACACATGGAAAACAGAGCTGCAGAGCTCCTGTGATGCCCCAACAAATGGGTAAGAAATATTCCAAAGATTTCCAACACTGGATGCCTCCAAAGCCTTCCATGCACAGAAAACAAGCCCGAGGTTCCCAGCCCTCCTTTCTCATTCATACGACTCAATTCCATCTGGGAATTCTGCCCACAATTATGGCACCAGATCTATAAAAACGATGTAATGCGGCATTGGTGGAGTCCCTGCCCATGAATATTCCTCATGAAGGAGGTGCAGCCTGGCACATCCCCGCCTGGAATTCGTAGCCAGAGGGATGCTCTAAAAATATGGGGAAAATAAAATATCGAGGAAAAAATAAAATACCGAGGAAAAAATAAAAAATAAAATCTAAAGGAAAAACTAAAAAATAAAATATCAAGGAAAAAATAAAATCTCCAGGAAAAATTTAAAAATAAAATATCAAGGAAAGAAATATCAAGGAAAAAAAAAAATCAAGAAAAAAAATAAAATGAAATACAATATCAAGGAAAAAAATAAAACCTCAAGGAAAAATAAAACATCCAACACCCTAATCCCATAAATCCATGACAGTTTTACATCCATAACACCTTATAGATGCATACAATTAAATATGGTAATATTTCTCCTATTATGGGATGGCTTTGAAGCCAATATCCACAGAGTGATGGATTTTGGGACACCACTGGTTCCCCCCGAGCAGCCTGGTCTAGTGGCACATTCCCTGTCCATGCCGGGGGTTGGAATCAGAGCATCTTTAAGGTCCCTTCCAACCCAAACCGTTCTGGGATTCCATCATTTCCTAAAGGATCGAATCCCTAACATTTAATCTATCCCTGCCCTCTGGCAGTGGGAAGCCATTCCCTGTGTCCTGTCCCTCCATCCCTTGTCCAGGGTCTCTCTCCATCTTTCCTGCAGCTCCTTCAGGTCCTGGAAGGCCACACTGAGGTCACCCCAAAGCTTCTGCTCTCCAGGCTGGACAATCCCAGCTCTCCCAGCCTTTCCCAGAGCAGAGCTGCTCCATCCCTCTGCTCATCCCGGTGCCTCTGGACTCGCTCCAGCAGCTCCAGGTCCTCCCAGTGCTGGGAAGCTGGATGCAGAACTCCCCGTTTCCCCACACTTCCACTTCCCTGTGTCCTGCTTGAACGAAAGCATCCGCAAGGGAGCCGGACCCCTTTTCCAAGGCTTTTCCAGGGATTAAGGGAAGCCTTTCAAGAACCTGCTCCCACCCCAGGGCTACATGGGATTTTTTCTTGCAGTTCCCCGCACTGACAGCACACACAAAACATGGAATGTGAAACCTCCACCTGCTCCTGCCTCTTTGATGTGCAGCTTTTCCCAGGAATAAAAGGCTGCTTTGGCTCGGGGCAAGCGTTCGGCTCCGTTGGAGGAGCCCTAAATCCCATTAGGAAATAAGAGGATCTGCAGACAAAGAGGGCCCCGCGTGGCAGCACATGGGGGAGCTCTCCCTGCTCCAGATGTTGGAGGGATACACCGGGAAAAAAGGCTGCAACATCCCGCCCCAAGGCGTTCACAACATTCCTGGACCTCCCGGGATGTGCTGGGAAAAGAAATAAAAAAACACGGGAATGCCAAATGGGAACAGGAGCTTCCCTGGCTCTGCCGCCGCTGGAGGGGAAGGGCCACAGCTGCCGGGCCCTGTGCAGGACCCAGAGCACATCCCTCAGCTTCCCAAAGTCATTCCAGCTGCCTCGGCTGAGCAGATGGAGAGCCAGAGGTGCCAAGATTTGGATCACGGCGCAGACAGGGAGGGAAGGCTCATCCGCACTTTTGCCAGCAGTTTTCCCTGTGTTCTACAGGATTTCACAGCCCTGCTCCAGGTGCCACATTCCCTGCACACCCCACGTGGCTCCTTGGGGTCACTCCGAGAAAATTTGGGGTTTGGTTCTACCACAAGCTTCACAGAATTCCTCAATGCTTTTTTTTTTCCTGGGATTTTTCTCCATGTAAAAAGCAACAGGGCAGAGGAGGGAGGAATTCCAGCATCCCAGAGAAAGCAGGTCCAGGCTCCAGCTGTACAGGGATGCACTGAGGGAAGAGGTTTTATTCCTGTAGTTCCTGTCTCCCTGGAATGTCTGCCTGTCACAGATGGGAATATCAGCGGGGAATTGTGCAACGGGATCTGTGCTGGGTTCAGAAGGCTCAGCCCTCATCACACGAGCCCTTTTCCAAAGGAACAGGGATCCAAGGATGGGATGAGCAGTCACAGCCACTGCCCTCTGCACAGGGGGCTTTTAAATCATCCATGGAATCATGGAATGGTTTAGGTTGGAAAAGACCTTAAAGCCCATCCTATTCCACCCACTTTCCATGGTAGGGACACCTCCCACCATCCCAGGCTGCTCCAAGCCCCGTCCAGCCTGGCCTGGGACACTTCCAGGGATCCAGGGGCAGCCACAGCTGCTCTCAGCCAGCTCCCGTTGGATCTGCTCTCCAAGGAATCAGAGCTCAAGGGCTTCAACACCCCGGGTGACCTGGGAGCAGGCACAGTTCCCAAACACAGCCCTGGAATTGCTGCAGGGCCCGGGGACACTGGGATGAGCTGCTCGGGTGTTTACACCGAGGTAATTCCGGGTTTAGGGGCAAGGTGGGACACAGAGCTCTGCTGGGAATTCCCAGCTCATCCAAACAACCTGAGCAGGACACAGCTACAGGAATGCTGAGCCACAGGAAGCGGCCTCGGATTGCTGCTCCTGGGAATGCTGCTCTGCCAGCTCCCCACAGGGCAGTTCTGGGCTGTCCCTCCGCCTTGTGCCACATCCATGTGCCACACTTGGGATGAATCCTGGCAGAGCTTCCTCCCCAGCCTGGGGAGGGAATATTATTAATTATTAATTAATAACAATCCGCAGGGAAGCAGAGCCCTCAGCACTTCCCAGCTGCCGACCTGCAGGTGCTTTCCAGGAGAAGGGAACACCTTTTTCCTCTTTTCCCAAGGGTGCTTTGCCTCATCCTTCCCCATCAGCCCACACTGGAATTTCTCCCAACAGGCCAGGAAGGATGGGATGGAAAAGGGAGGGAATGCCTGTGCAGTACCAGACTCTCAGGGTAATCATCATGGAATTGTTGAGGTTGGAAAAGCCCTCTAAGATCATCCAGTCCAACCATTCCCTCACCCCTGCCCCACGTCCCCAAGCGCCACATCCACAGGGATTTTAAATCCCTCCAGGAATGGGGACTCCATCACTGCCGGCTGTGCCAGGGCTGGACCGCCCTTTCTGTGCAGGAATTTTCCTCAATATCCAACCTAAACCTCCCCTGGAGCAAACAGGGAGGGAGGGCCAGGAGGAACTCCCAACATGGCTTTGCCCCAGAAATATTGAAGTTGTTGGAAACATTTCGTTTTAATGCAGAATCTATAAATTCCTGCTCTTAATTAGAAGTCATTTGGGATTCTTCCCTGTGAGGGAGGTGAGACCCTGGCACAGGGTGCCCAGAGCAGCTGTGGCTGCCCCTGGATCCCTGGAAGTGTCCAAGGCCGGGTTGGATGATGCTTGGGATAGTGGGAGGTGTCCCTGCCCAGGGCAGGGGGTTGGGAGAGGTGGATTTTTAAGCTCCCCTCCCATCCAAACCATTCTGGGAATCCTACAAATGCAACTTTTAGGAAAACCAGGCCTAAGTGGAGCTACTGCAACAGCAAAACATTCCGGGCCTCCTCCCAGAGCTCCCACAAATCCATTTCCCAGCACAAGGACACAAACTGTTGGGGTTTTGTGTTTAAAAAGCAAATCCCTGTCAGGAAGAGCACACAGGCACAGGGATGAGGTGGGAGGCTCCCAGCATCCCGGGATTCCTGCCCTTGGAAAACACACTCAGAGGAGCAAGAGCTCCGAGAGCCAGCAGTGAGGAACAGCCAGGGATGGGATGGATGAGTAATCCTCATTTTCCCTGGACAGGGAGCCAATAAATCACTTGGCCACAGCTGTGTTCAAATCCAAACCCAGGCACTGCTCTGAGGGCTGCAGCCCCTCTGGGAGAGCTGGGAATGTTCCCCTGGAGAAGGGAAGGCTCCAGGGAGAGCTCAGAGCCCCTTCCAGGGCCTCAAGGGGCTCCAGGAGAGCTGGAGAGGGACTGGGACAAGGGATGGAGGGACAGGACACAGGGAATGGCTTCACAATGACAGACATTCAAAATAAACCTGCCCAGAGTGAGCGTTCCCACCATCCACGTGTGAAAATGAAGCTCCCTCGTAGTAGCTGAGAGCAAACCTTAATTCCCGTTTTTTTCCCCAGAGAGTTTGGAGCAAAAGCTCCTTATTCTGCCTGAGCGGCTCCAAACCTTTGCCCATTTCAGCCCTGTTTTGCCCAGGCCCAGCTGCTGTCTCTCCACCCCCTCCCTTCTCACTTCCCCATCCCACCTTTGCCAGACTCCACGGCATTTTCCCCTCAAAACTCCACAAAAAAACCCCAAAACAACCAATTAAGACTTCCAAGAGCTGTTTTCCCATTCCTTTTACTGCGGCAGAGCAGATCCTGCAGGGATGAGGTGTCTGCTGCATGGTTTTCCTGGGCATGGGATGGAAATTTGAAGGCTGTGCCAACCTGCAGAGAACAAAATTCCTCAGCACAACAGCCCCGGAACCCTCACAGAGGAGCTGGAGCTCAGCAAAACCCTGCTCAGGGACTGAGGGACTCCGAGACTCACCCTCGAACAAAACCACAACCAGCAAACCCCGAAGAATTCTGTCCTGATCACCTCTCCCAGATCTATTTTAGCTCCCACTCTGGCAGGGATCAGGAAACAGAGACCCCCTACTCAGCCCAAAAAACAGACACCACAAGAGCTCAGCTTTATTCTTAGGGGGTGTCTTTCATCGTTTTAGAACTCCCCCAGTGCCCGCAAGACTCAGTGTTGCTGTTCCTGGGCTGGTTTTCCTTACCCTGCACAATTCCTTGCACCAATTTGGGACATTTTTGTCTCACTAAGGCACCAAACTGCTCCATCCCCACCCAAAACACCACAGAGGTGCCCAGACGACGGGAAGTTCAGAAAGGTTTTTTCCCCCTCCGGGCAAAGGATTCTGTTGAATTCCAGCACCAGCGCATGGCAAAGCAGGTTTTTTCCTGGAAGTGAAGCGTTGGAAGTGCCCAAGGCCAGGTTGGATGGGGCTGGGAACAACTTGGGATAGTGGGAGGTGTCCCTGCCGTGGCAGGGATGGAGTGGGATGAGCGTTAAGGTCACATCCAACCCAAACCAGTCTGGGATTTTATGATTCTAAGAACATAAGGAAGTTTTTCCATAAGATAATTCAGGAATATCCTCAGCTCCAACCCCCTATGACCCAAATCCCATGCCCACACTCTGTCCTGGTTTCCCACCTCTCACTCTGCTCAACTTTGGGAGGATTGCTTTGTATTTCCTTGATGGACTTAGGAGAAATCCCAAGAAAATTCCCACAGCCAGCAGCATCCTTTGATTCCCACTTCATTTCTCCATAAACCTCATTTTCACCTTCCTGTTTATAAAGCCAACAGGCAGAGCCTGCTGTATATTTGAATTCCCAATTTCCCTGCATTTTTCCTTGAAATAAAAGTGGAAAACATCTCACAGAACCTTCTGGAAATTGCCCTGGATGTGGGCAGCACCTCCAAGCTCACCCTGCTCCACATCCCTGCCCTTCCCTGCAGCTCCAGGGATGGGGCAGTGCAGGAAAGCTGATGGGATTCCCACTGAAAAGTGCTCCTGGTGTCAGATCCCCTGCATTTTCCATGCCTTTGTCAATGCCAAATGATCCTTTAATACTCCTCACAGTAATTAATAATCCTTCTCCTTTTGTTGGGCGTTTTTCTTTTCCGCCCTTAAACCAAATCCAACCATGACAGCTTCATCAGGACGTGCTAATTATTATTATTATTATTATTATTTACATCTCCATAAATCCTTGGAAGCTGTGCCAGGAGCTGTGATCCCACTGTGGCAGGTGAAGCACAAACCCAGCACCATTCCCACCCTCCAGGCTTTGCAGGCCAAGGAAATCTGTCCCCCCAAAAAAATCTTTACATGGGAAAAACAGCTCCAGTTTTCTCTCCCTGCTAAAGACCTTTAGTTGCTTCCCTGGCATTTCTCCCCTTCCCTTTCCAACTTAAATATTCCCATGTTGACCTTGGCATCACATCCTTGTTTTAAATTAGGAAACCACCCTTCTTTTCCCACACTTTGAGCTCTTTAACACCTCAGGAATTCTGTGTTTTCCCTGCCCCAGACACCTCTGGAGCACCCACAGAAAATCCACGTCCGTACACAGAATAAATATTCCATTCCACCTGATCCATTAAAACCCCAGGATCGTGCAGCTTGTCAGAGTCGTGTTTGACACCCCTGTGCTTGAGGTGAGTTTTATTCACATTTGGATGTGGAAGAGCCCAGCTTTACGTTGATGAAGTTAATTAAAACACCCTGCTCTGAAGTAGGAAAATGCATTTCCTGCTCTCCGTGAGCAGCTCTAAACTCCGAACCCTAATGGAGAAAAATCAACCCTGGGGGGATCTTAATTCCACACAGTTTTGTTCTTTTGGAATATTTTAGGATGGTATCTTAGGATGGAAAAGCCCTTCAAGATCAAGTCCAACCATTCCCCAGCCCTGACCCCTGTCCCCAGGTGCCACATCCCCAGGGATTTTAACTCCCTCCAGGGATGGGGACTCCAAACCTCCCTGGGCAGTTCCAAGGCCTGACCACCCTTTCCATGAGGAAATTCCTGCTGGTGTCCAACCTGAGCCTCCCCTGGCACAGCCTGAGGCCGTTCCCTCTCCTCCTGTCCCTTGTTCCTGGGAAAAGAGACCAAATCCCACCTCATTCCAAACTTCCAGGTAGCTTAGAACAAATTAACTACAAATAGGAACTT
This sequence comes from Atrichornis clamosus, assembly GCA_013400975.1. Classification (NCBI taxonomy): domain Eukaryota; kingdom Metazoa; phylum Chordata; class Aves; order Passeriformes; family Menuridae; genus Atrichornis; species Atrichornis clamosus. The sequence goes on from WBMZ01003962.1 coordinate 29,613, forward strand.
TCTAACAACAGAATCCCAGAGCAATCCCAGGGATTGGGTCCTTTGGGAACACTGCAGGTCTCTTGCACACTTTGGGAGCAGCATCCAAGCTTCCTGCAGGATGCAGTGGTTCCCAGGCAAGCAGCAAATTCCACAGGCTCCAGAGGTTAAAATTCCAGCACAGATCCTCACTCCAGCCCCAACACCTCCCACTATCCCAGGGTGCTCCAAGCCCCGTCCAGCCTGGCCTTGGACACTTCCAGGGATCCAGGGGCAGCCACAGCTCCTCTGGGAATTCCATTCCAGGGCCTCCCCACCCTCACAGGCAGGAATTCCTTCCCAATATCCCATCTATCCCTGCCCTCTGCCAGTGGGAAGCCATTCCCTGTGTCCTGTCCCTCCGTCCCTGATCCACACGTGGATTCTCCACACACACCTGATTTTCCATGACCAAATATTGGTGTTCCATACCCAACTGCAGAGTCTGGATAAGGAAAGGGTGCATTGGTTTTCCAGCCCTGGCACAGCTGCCCAGGGCAGGGGTGGAATCCCCATCCCTGGAGGGATGTAAAATCCCTGTGGATGTGGCACTTGGGGACAGGGATCAGTGGTGGCCTTGACCTTGGACAACTTTTCCAGCCCCAACAACTCTGCAGGTGCCACAAATCCAATCATTTTCCAGCCCTCTGGGGCCTCCTTGTGCTCAGCAGCTCTTCCCTCCACCAACCCTTCCCAAAAAACTCCCAAACAGGCAGCAGGGAGACAGCCAGGAACACTCTGCCACCCTACTAAGGAATGATTCCATCAGCCAGCATCCCCCAGAATTCCCAAAAAACCAGTGCCTTAGTTAATATTCATCCATATGGTGCTTTATAAGCTGATAACTGCAGGAGCAGCAGCCAAGAGCTGCACATTCCCTCTTGGAAGGATGGGAAGAAGGAGAGGAAGAAGGAGGGAGCACACGTTCCTTGGAAAAAAGCAAAAGTCCTGGTGAGTCATTCCAGGCTTATGGAAGAGAAACCAGTTTGGCCCAGCACCCAGGTGGGCTTGCAGAGCCCCTGGGAGGGCCTGCCCACCCAGGGATGGATGGAATGTGGGATGGATTCCTTCATCCGCAGCCCTAGGCTCCAATCACCCTCCACGGGAATGGCACAAACACCAGGATCGGGCCGGCAGCCGCGTTCCTGGGATCAGCTCTGGGAGCAACAAACACGTGTTAGAGCCATGCCAGGGAGCCCCTGGAGAATCCCACAATATTTGGAGTTGCAGAGACCCACAGGGATCATGGATCCAGCTCCCGGCCCTGCCCAGGACACCCCAGCGATCCCACCCTGTGCATCCCTGGGAGCGTTGTCCAAAGGCTCCTGGAGCTCTGGCAGCCTTGGGAATGTGCCCATTCCCTGGGGAGCCTGGTCAGTGCCCACCACCCTCTGGGGGAAGAACTTTTCCCTAAAATCCCACCTAACCCTGGCTCCACACCAATCCCACTCACCCCCTGCATCCACACTGGGAAGACCCCGCGATCAGAGCAATATTTCCTCCCCCAAATCCTGCATTTCCAACAGAAATTTGGGAAACATGAAACCAGCCCAGTCCCCTGAATTTCCAACAGCTCTGGGAGATTCCTGGAACGCTGTATGCCTCCGGATTTTTAGCTTTTTAGGTATCTGCAGCTTCTTGGAATTTTAACATCGTTTCTGTCACTTCCTCACTTATTTCTCACGTTTTAGAACAATAGTTAAACGTCCTCACATTTCTGCTCCGTGTTTTGTCCTTCTCCAAGGAATTTTTAACAAGGACCCGTTGCTTTCCACCAAATTTCGTAGACATAACAGGACGTAGGGCAGAAACCCATGGAAAAATCCCACCGAGGGGCACATCCAAAGGTTGGGTTGCCAGGGCAACTGTTCCTCGCTAGAATAAGCTAAACAGTGAAAATTATAAAAACTGTAAGGATCTGATTCCAAGCATTGCCTTGGACTCTGCACCCGGAAGTTTTCCTTAAATTCCTGCCTCCATATTCCCTTCCTGATTGTTTGGAATGTTTTTTCCTTGATCTCCAGGCTCATGCTGGTGCTGGCTCCGGGTCCCTCCCTGAACCCCATTGAGCCGAGGGGTCTGAGCACCTCCTGAGGAACTCACTCCGAGTTTACTCATTCCCAGTGACCAGGGGTTTCCCAGTGCAGAGCTCCAGAGGTTGGAGCTGAATCCAGCCCATTCCTGGTTCTTGTGGGAGCACTAGGGCTGCCCCACCCCTGCAACACCTGGGATAGGGAACGGGACCACACCCGGATCAATCCACTCTGGCCATATCCATGGAAACACGCCTGGGAGCAGCCCACCACCACCAGGGACATTCCAACTAAATTCCCAAGTACTTCCTACCAACATCCACCAACCAAGAGTGGAAAAACCTCCAGGAACAGCAACATCCACACCAAAACCTCACCCTGGGCTATTTCCATACTCAGCACCCACCAGCTCAGATCCAGTTGATCCAGGGGTGTTGTCCCTAGGGAGCAGTGCCCAGTTTTCCCATTTCCCCATCCACAAATCCCTGAACAGCTCAGGCAGAGCACGTGGAACCTCTGTTTTCCCTAAAAATCACCTCCCAAAATACCACCAGGAGCTGCCCCGAGAGTGAAGGAATCCGGGCCTTGGCAAACACGGAAAAGAGGGATCACATTCATTCCTTAAAAACACTCATTTTAATGTCTGCGTTAAGACTTCCCTCATTCCTACAATCCACCAGAATCCTTAAAAACCACTCAGGAACTCCACTTCCCTCATCACCCCCAGGAAAGGGCTCCCAGGGGGCTCCTCCACCAGTGCTGGGGGCTGGGAGAAGCCATTAGTGAAATCCCATTGGATTTCTCCAGACGGGAGTTCGGTTGGAGGGTGTTGATTCTCCTGAAAACCCTGGGAGTCTGAGGGCTCTCCCTGTCTGAGCACGGAGTAGCTGTGGGCAAAAAATGTTCTTTTCATCAGGATCTGAATCACAGCAGGAAAATTCCGGGAGTTTTGGTGCCTGAGGGAAAGGGAAGCTTTCCTATAAGGCAAAACACACAGATTAATTAAACTAACTAGAGCTAATTAGTGTTCATGGGGCTCTCAGCAAGCTGGGATAGGGGAAGGTGTCCTTATCCAAGGCAGGGGGTGAAATGAGATGGGATTTAAGGCCCCTTCCATCCCAAATCATTCCATGGGGGAATTTCTGCCTCACATGGACCCTCTTAGCTAAAGCTCTTCAGTCTGGCTGGCCACAAATTCCTGTTATTTTCTGGCTCAATGGAATTCTGCACCGGGATAGGAGCAGGGACTGCCTGGATGTTCACACTGATCCCAACCCAGGTGAAATCCCACTCCAGGAGCATGGAAAAGGTTCATTAATTCAACATTTCAGTCCCGATTTCTGGGGCACCAACCATTCACGGAATCACAAAATACCCCGAGTCGCAAAGAGCCCACGAGGATCAAGCCCAACTTTTCCACGGGACAATCCCAAGAATCCCACACCTCCCTCAGCAGCCCCAGCCAGGTGCAATCAATTAACTGATGAGCCATTAATTGGTGTCACAAAAGAATGAATTTAGGTTTGATGAAGCCCAGCTGGCACCAGCTTTGACCTCGGGTCAAAAACAAGGAGCTACAACAGCCTTGTTCCTTTAAAACAGAGCATTCCAAATGCCACCTGCCTCCTTCCTGCTCCTGGAATGTGAACAGACACCTTATAAACCAAGGAATTCCTGGAAAAGGATGGGATTTCGTGTTGGATTGGAGAGCAGCTCATTTCTCACCCCCCCAAGACACACCAGACCTGGCTACACGTGGGCCCAGCCTTCCTTCTCCTCCCACCGAACTTTTGCTCCAGCAAGAAAAGTGACAAATTCCAAAGGCTGGCATATTCCGTGAATTCCTGACAAGAGTTTCTGAATAACCAGAAAACATTTAAATGTTTTGACAGCTCTCCAGGTGAAACAATTCCATTTTTCCAGTTGGAAACGCCCGGTTGAAAGTTCTGTTCGCAAACGCAGCACTGGTGCAGTAAAAAAACCATCAGAAAACACCAAAAAACCTGCCGAGAACCACCCCAAAAAACCGCCGAGAACCACCCCAAAAACAAATGCTGAGAAACGCCCCAAAAACAAACGCCGCTGAGAAACGCCCCAAAAAAAACAAACGCCAAGAAACGCCCCCAAAAAAACAAACGCCGAGAACCAGCCCAAACCAGAATAATCCCCAGCACATTCCCACTTTTCCAAAACATCTTGACCACCTGGGATAACTCCTACAACTCTTGGAAGTCAAAACTTCTTCAAATCCTCACATCCTTCCCTTTGCTTTAGATCCAGCCTCCGTGAGGTTAAATCAGGCACCTCCCAGAGACTCAGATTTCCTCAAAATATCCCTTTTTCTCTCTTCTTCCCTGGATTCCAGGCAAATCCCACGTGAGAACCTGGAGGAGCACGTGGCAGAGCAGGCCCAGAGGCAGCACTGAGAGCAGAAAATCCCTCCAAAAGCTGCTCCATGACCTTTTCTCAAAGCCCAGAGAAAAACAGGGAGCACCACAACAACAAAATCCCCTCCCTATCCATGTTTTCATTTATCAGGAATTTAATTCATTTATATAGGAAAACTCTGGCTTTTCCCGCACACTTTTTCCTCCCCACACAGGCAAAGGAGTTATTTGAATAAAAAAATAAAAACTTACAGTTGGAAAAGCGGAATAACTGGAGCGCCACAGCTCTGTCAGCTCCCTCCAAGATTCCTTTAGGAATTAAAACCAGCTGCCAGCCAGGCTGGGCTTTACATAAAGCTCAGGATTAATTCCAGGTGTGAGGAGTTAAAAAAATGGGAGTGGGGAGCAGATCTGGTTGGCAACTGAGCTGATGAGGAATTTAAGGGGCAGCTGCACCAAACTGGGATCATTCCCCTTTTTCTGCACCTCAATCCCTGCTGGAGCAGGCAAAGTTTGGGAAAAGGGGAGGGATTTTGCTCCATCACCTGAGCAGACCAAATGCCAGCCTAAAACCTGTCCCCAGACCAGCTCCTGTGGCAACATTCCCTCAAGGATTGGGGCCTTGCAGCCAAGACTGCTGCGTTGCTCCACATCCCAAGAAAATCATGCCGAACAACAGGAAAAGGGAAGGCAATCCAACACCCAGACAGCGGAGTAATTCCAGCTCCAGGGAAAACAGCCATTAATCCCGTGGGCAGCCCACGGCAGAGCCCAGATCCTGCAGCTCCTCTCCTCTGGAATATTCCCTCAGTTGCTAATCCATATTCCAGGCTCCCAAACCTTGAACTGTAGAGACTCCAAGTTTTTAGCTCAGGGTGGGGCTGGAAGCTGCTCCTGGAATGTCTGGGATGGGCAGTGACACGATGGAAGTGGATGGGATGCAGCACTGGGATGCAGTGGGAACACAGGATGGAACCACAACTGTCCTCTCCCTTTTCTCCTGCCCCTCACTCACATTTTCCCTTTTCCAGCAAAAAAGAGCCATGGATGCCAGGATGGCACAGCTGGGATGCTAAAAATCCCTTATTCTTTGACTCCTGGGGAAATCCTGGAGTTTCTCAGGTATCCAGCTACCTTTTTATCAGGAATTACTGTAAGCAGTGCAAATAATTTTCCCAGAAAAGGGGTCCCATTTTTAAGATCAAGGGATATTGAGGCTGGATAAAGTTTGGGATTTAATCAGCTCCTCAGACTGGCTCATCCTTCTCCAAATGGTTGGGCTGGAATGCAGACCATCCCAGCTCCCTCCAGCTCCCACTTCCCACCAGGGAAGCACATTCCAGAAGCCAGCAGTTTTTCCAGCTCCCATCACGCCATGAGCATCTTCCCAAGGATTTTCAGTATCTGGCTGAGATGCCGGACATTCCAAGGAAAAGCCTGCACTCCAATCCCCCTGCACACCCCACATCCACCCAGGGGAGGACGTGCTCCCTGCAGGATCCCTCCGGGAAGTGCCGTCTCCATCAGGTCCATGAGGAGTTCCCATCCCACCTCAACACATTCCAGCGTGGAGAGCTGGGAATGCAGATCTTCCTTCCAAACACAGGGAAGGGTCACAGCCTCAGTTTTCCCTGTTGGCTCCTGTTGTTCCATGCCCTGGAGCATCTCCTTTTCCTTTGGGAGGTGCTTGGAGCTGTGTCCCACTCCCAGGAATGGACAATAGAGAGAATTATGGAATATCCTGAGCTGGAAGGGATCCCACAGGGATCACCCAGCCCAACCCCTGGCCCTGCACAGACCCCCCAACAACCCCACCCTGTGCATCCCTGGGAGCGTTGTCCAAAGGCTCCTGGAGCCCTGGCAGCCTTGGGAATGTGCCCATTCCCTGGGGATCTGGTCAGTGCCCAGCACCCTCTGGGGGAAGATGTGGAGAGGGAGACCCGGGAACACAGGGAACGGATGGGAAAAGCTGAAGAGCACAAGAGGCTGGAGAAATGGGCTGGCAAAAAATTCCTGAATTTCAGTATGGACAAGCACCAAATCCTACAGCTGAGAGGAAAAACAAGTCCAGGTGGGCTGAGATAGTGTCCCTATGGAAAAGGGGACAGGGATCAGAGCCAGAGGTGTCCTGGGATGTGCTCCTGACACAGGAGCACTGAGGAACATCCAGCCTGGATGGGAAGGGAAAACACCTTGGAGCAGCCGGGGATAGTGGAAGGTGTTCCCATGGCAGGGGTTGGAATCAGATGGGATTTAAGGTCCTTCCCAATCCAAACCATTCTGGGATTCCGGATCTCATTGTGTCCCAACTTCTCTCCAGCGTGGAAAACGCTTCCAAATCCAGCACTGAACTTCCCTGAGGCTCAAAGACTCACAAAGCAAGAACGGCCCTGAGAGGGGCAACTCCAGCTGGGAAAAGGAGCCAGGAATCCGGGTTAATCCAGGTGCTGGAAGCACCACTGGCTGTGGATGCCTGCGAGGAAGCCGGAGATACAAACACACAGGGATGGGAAACACAGGGATGGGACACAGGGATGGGACACACAGGGATGGAGCACACAGGGATGGGAAGTACAGGGATGGGACACACAGGGATGGGATACAAGGATGGGAGACAGGGATGGGACACACAGGGGTGGGACACAGGGATGGAGCACACAGGGATGGAGCAGTCACAGCTTCCACCGACTTCCAGGCTGGAATGAAGCGTCCCTGCAAAAAAAACGGGACGAGGGCAGCTGGTCCATCTGCTCAGCAGGAGGCTTTTATCTCCCTGCCTCTTTGATCCCTATCTCACAAATCCGTGGGCGAGCAGCCAGAATCCCTCAGGGAAACGATGTCAGGGATGAAAATCCCGGCGGTTCCACGTCCAGGATGTCGACGCAGATCCCTGGCTTCTCCCGAGGGCTGGAGCATCCCAGGCTGGAGCACCAGGACAGGCAGCTTTTACCTGCACCAGGATCACTGAGGTTTGCTTTAAATCCCACCCTGGAGCTGCAGGAGGAGCCCCTTGCCTGCCGGGCACGGATTTTTCCCACCTCTCTCCCAGTTTCCCACCTCTCTCCCAGTTCTCAGGGAAAGGCTGGAGATGATCCAAGGCACCAGAGGCCACCTGTCCTGGCAGGGAATCTCCTCCAGGGATCTCCAGCACCAGCGTGGGTTGGTGGCTGTGGACGGGCTCGATCCATCTCTCATCCAACTCCATCCCACCATTCCAAAGCCCTCCAAAAGGAAAAGCCTGTCTGGACACAGGCAGTACTCATCCTCTGGTCCTTCTGCTGATCCCAGTGAATCCGTATTTCCATGGCTATCGCCCGTTTTCCTCGCTCGTGGAAAACCCACATTATTTAAAAAATCTGGAGTGGCACGGGAAATGTCGTTTCAGTGATTTTAATGGAAATCTGCTTTTCTAGGAAGACGCCCCCTGAATTTGATGGCAATGCCACGTGATTTCCACGCAGTGGAGACACCAAGGCATCGCCCAGCAGAATTCCCAGGATATCCCAGGATCCTCACAAGCTCCGGGAACTGTCCTTGAGGGATACCCCCGCAGGGATGGGCCAGGGGAGAGGAGCGAGGGGCTTGACAGAGGCCTCCGAGCACAATTCCTGAGCCCTTTTCTTCCTCAGACACTCAAATGCTGGAATGTTCCACGGCCGCGTCCATTTATTAATAAATCACGGGATCATTCCGGTTGGGAAAGCCCTCCACGATCACGGAGTCCATCCCCCAGCACTGCCAAGGCCAGCACTGCCCCGTGTCCCCAAGTGCCACATCCACAGGGATTTAAATCCCCCCGGGAACAGGGAACGTGGGCAGCCTGTGGAGGGCTGGATAATCCTTTCCATGAAGGAATTTCTCCTAATATCCAACCCAAGCCTCCCCTGGAACAACGTCTGATTGTGTATCAAAGATTTTTGCCGTCAGGGAGTCCAGGAAATCTCTCGGGGAGCTGTTCCAACATCTCATTATCCAACCAGGAAAAGAAATCCTCTGGATTTCCGCTGTGGGCTTTGATCCCTTCGAGCGATCTCTGTCACCTCCTGTCACACCTGGGGTGGCTCTCGGAGCCAGCTCCTCGCCCCTGCCTGTCCCTGCATTCCTGGGATAATTACAGCACTTTCATCTCTCCTTCTGTCACCCCCTGAGCACACGGAGCTCCTCCGGTTCCTCCCCACAAGCCCCGTTTCCCCAAACTTCGGGAAAAACAGACATCAAAATCCAGCAAAATGCTGCAGGAGATGGTTTTGGAATACCCCAAATTGAAAGGGATCATCCAGTCCAGCCCCTGGCCCTGCACAGACACCCCGACAATCCCACCCTGTGCATCCCTGGGAGCATTTTCCAAACATTCCTGGAGCTCTGGAATCCTTGGGAATGTGCCCATTCCCTGGGGAGCCTGCTCAGTGCCCAGCACCCTCTGGGGGAAGAGCCTTTCCCTGATATCCAACCTAAAATGAGCCTGTGAGGAAATTCAAGGCTTGATCCTTCAACTTTCCATGGAAGGACAAATCCCAGAGCCAGTCTGCTCCCAGGCAGCCACCAAATGTTGGGAAAAAAACCCCAAACCCTCATATCCCAGAAGAGCCAGGCTTCCAAACCTGTCTGAGAATAGCAAAGTGAGTGCCCTCCATTCCCAGCTATTTTTAGTGAGGACATTATTTATGGAGATGGCAGGAAATAACTCCTCTGGATCCAGACAGAACTCGGGATGGGAAAGAGGATCTATAAAAAGAGAAAGCAAAAGGACCTGATGGGGTGGGAGCTGTCAGGACTCAGCGTGGCTTCCAGGGAAGGTTGTTCCGGTGCTGATGGAGCAGCAGCACCACAAACATCCCGCACGAGACCAGGTCAAATCCAAGCCCTCAAAAATCTCCTTTCTCCAAAAAAAAAAAAAAAAAATTAAAAAAAAAAATTCCTTCCCGCGTATAAAAATCATGGTTTAGTAAATAACTTATGTGCCCGAGCCCATCCAAGTCCTGGTCTTGGCAGGGAAAGGCAGGGAACATCCTCCCTGCTCCAGTCCATCCATCCATGGCCAGGTGCCTCCCATCCCAAAGGGATTTTTCCACTGGAAAAGGGGGATATGATGCAGGAGACCCCATGCCCTACAAGAATACACACACATATAAAATGCATCCATGGGCTGGCAGGGACCAGATCACCCCCACACCTAAGGAGATCCCAGAAAATATTTGAGGAAGGTGGAAGACAAAACTCCGCTTTAATCATTTCTCTTTCCTTCCTCCCCAGCACTTCGTTAGGCTGACAGTAATTAAACTGGAATTTGCTCTCCTGAACCCCGACAGCTTTTATTCCCGGTGTTTAGAAACTCCTTCCTCGCCACCAGATCTCCTCCAAATCTCCCTCACACGGCGTCAAAGGCAACGTTTTGGCCCAGAGACGCAGCAGCAGCAGCTCCCGGGAGGAGGAGGAGTGAGGCAGCAGAGCTTGGATGCAGCTCCCTGCACGCCAGGAGGATCCCTGGAGCAGGCACACACATCCCGGGATGCACCAAACCTCATGGAAGTTCCTGCTCGGGTGGAATCTCCGTTGCTCAACATCTCCCACTCACTTCCCGAGCTGAAATTAGGTTTAAACCCAAACATTTGCACCCTAAACCCCAAACCAGGGCACGAGCAGCCTCCTGAAGGCACAGAGCAGTGGTTCCCGGTCCCTCCATCCCGGGACGCCGGCTGTTCCCAGCTCCTTATCCACGGCACAACCAGAACCACGGGAGCAGAGCCCGTCCCGGGATGCCGGCTGTTCCCAGTCCTTTATCCACGGCACAACCAGAACCACGGGAGCAGAGCCCATCCCAGTCCCTGCGCTGTCCACGGATCCTTCCCCACCTCCGCGCGCTCCAGGTGGAGCCGCTGACGCCGAAGTTCATCCCAGAAATCCCAGTGTAAACATCCGCGGCGGGAGAGGGAGGAGGAGATCCCTCTGCAGGGCTCAGGTAAGAGTTAAAACTCCCGAGGATCCCTTGGCTCCCGCAGAACTCCTGGAGCAGGCGGCGGGAGGAGCGCGCAGCTGCCCCTGCGGCACCGCATAATTCCTCCCCTGTTCCCAGGGCTGCCGCGCTTCCCTGGCACAATGTCGGGAATTGTGCGGGGCGAGACCGGCCCACACAACGCCAGCATTCACCCGGCGACGCCAGCAGCGCCATGGAAATGCCCTCCATGGAAATACTCTCCATCCCCGCGGCTCCATGGGATCCAGAGGCTGCCCTGGACGGTGATCCAGAGGTTTCCCTGGCCGCTGATCCAGAGGCTGCCCCAGCCGGCAGGAACGGGAAGCCAGCCCTCCTAATGAGCAAACCGCTCTTCCTCAGAGTGATTTTATTTTCCTAGCCCTCCTCTCATCCTCCCGATCCACTTGTTGGAGCAGGGCAAGCGTTCGGGAAAGGCCGGGTCAGAGCGGCAGGCGGACACTCCCAGCTCCAAAGGCAGCGGTCGTGAATTCCCTCCGGGAGCCGAGCGACACAAAACAATCATCAGCATCACAAAGGGGCAGCCGGAGGCGGCGGGGGATCATTCCCGACACCGTGTGACCCTGCTCCACCTCTCCCGGGATACACAGCGCTTCCTCAGCCCCCAACCAAGCCGCTATCCAAAGGGAAAAGCGCAGCTCCAGGCTTTGGGTTTCCCCAATGCCAACCTGTTTTTTTCGGGAAAACCTACAGCCGCAATAAATGTTGAGTCCGTTGGGTGACGTTTGGTGCCTGGCACGAGGAACCAGGACAATCTCCCTGGGATTTAGCACAATGAGAAGCCCCCTCGTTCCCAAAATTTTGCACGCCGAGCGCCGCGCCTGGATTTGGTGCAGAGCCTCAGGAAGGCTCTGGCATTTCTGGGAACAGTCAATGCTCATTCCATTTGTGATTTCAGGAGGCATTTCCAGCCATCCCGAGGTATTCCACGGCTGCAGATGGAATGCTGAGCCCTTTTCCCTACGGGAGCAGGGCGAAAACAAGGCCCGGGGGTGCACAGAGGGGCGACTGTCACACACACCCTTCCTCTGCGACATCCCTGGTGTTCCCACACGTGGAAGACTCATCCTCAGCGTCTGCCCCGCTTAATTCCAGCTGAAATTGAAATTGGGGAAATAGCTAAAAACTCTGTGGGGCGTGGATGAAGCCAGGCCCAGGATGCTGGATCTCGGAGGGGGACGCTCTGGGTGCTGGGAGGGGGCTGCGCTCCCGGCGTGACCCCCCCGTGGGAGCAGCAGCACCTCATCCAGTGGGTCCCACAGCTGCTCCCAGCTTCCCGGGGAGCCTTGGGAACAGCTTCCCAGAGTCGGAAAGTGCTGGCTTTGCCACTGGAGCAGTCACTCCCCAGGAATCCCACAGCACCAGGCCCTCACTCCGGCAGCACCGGCAGGCTCCTCCTGCTCCCGAGAATCCCTCCAGCCCCCAGCCTGGAGGTGATGGAAGCACTCAGGCACTCCAGGCTCCCGCCCCGGAGTTCACCGCGCTGTTCCTCACTCCCCAGGGCACAAAGAGGGATTTTGGGGACACCGCCTGCACCCCGAGCCCTCAGCGAGCCCCCACAGCCAGGGCAGCTCAGCACCAGAGAAACAAACACGGAAATCCCCTCCCCACTCCCCCAAAATTCCCGTATTTTGCTGTGCTGCCTCTGAGCTGTTCAAAAGGCTCCGTGCCCACGTCGGCCTCCTCATCGAGCCATTTTTTTTTTTCCCCGGCAATTTGGAGTTGGGTGAAAGGATAACCATCATGTCCTGAATACCTACATTTTCTGCTTTATTAACAGTGCAAGTCATGCATAATTGAAAGGGGAGGAAAAGTGCATCCGTACAGCACTTGAGCTGTTCCAGATTATTTCGCCAGCTGGGAGAAGCAGAGCTGAGGAATTGTTCGTAATCCCAGGGATTTCAGCAGCCCTGCTCTCCCCCATCCCCTGAGGAAGCAGAGCTGTGCCTGCCCTGGCTCCGTCACCGGCCTGCTCCCACTTTTGTGCTTCAGTTTCCCTTTGGGATCGGCTGTGTGAGCAGCTTTTCCATCCCAGCTTTAGCATTCCGACGGAGCAGAGGGAAGTTAACGAGGAGATGTACGGCCAGACATCACGGCACATTAATTTGGGTTTTTATATGAACTCGGAAGGAGCAAATGGGGGATTTATTTTGCATTTAAAGGCGCCAGAGCAGCTCCCAGGTGCTGCTGTGCTGGGAGGGCACCAGCGCTGCCGTGCCAGGCACTGTGCCAGCGCCAGGGTCCTTCCCTGCACCTCCGGCCGTGTGGCACGCGTGGGAGCATCCAGGGCAGGCAGGGCTGGGAAGCAGCACTGGCAGGAGAGATCCGTGCCAAGGACACAGCTCCTCCCGTGGGATGAGGCACGGGAGGAGCTGGAGAGAGGCTGGAGTAGCAGACGGAGCCTGAGGGATGGGGCTGAGCCACCTGCAGAGCTGCAGGTTCTCCCTGGAGGGCTGGGAAGCTCGGCTGGGAGCAGGGAGGATGGATGGACTGTGGATGGACTCCGTAGCCGGCTCCTCCTCTGCCCAGCAGAGCAGCACCTTCCGTATGGAGAGGGCTCTGGAGCTCTGCCCAGCAGCAGGAGCACAAAACCAGGGAACAAGTGAATTAACATGGCAGGACATCTCCCCAGCGGCACCGTGCTCGGAAGCAGAGCTGTGAGGAGCTTGAAATCTTCAATAAAGAACAAAAAAAAAAAATCTCTCCAAACCCCACAAACCGATTTTCCCAAAGCAACAAGCTCTGAGCGGGCTCCCTCTCCCAGGCCGGGGCTCACTTTGGGTAACGCACAGGGTACCACCTTCCAACCCTCCTTTCCCAAAATGGCCCTGCTGCACCGAGCAGGCTCCTCAGGGGGCTGCAGGCAGACCCCAGGAGTGGCATTTTTTGGCAGAGCCCTGTCCACGCTCTCCAACCAACCTTCGGGAAGTCCGTGAAGAAAGACAAATTCCCACGGAGCTGCTTTCAAACAGAGAGCAGCCACACATGACTGCCTTCCCAGCACTCCCCCCTGCTCTCGGCAGCCCTTCACTGCTCGTCCTTAACCTAAATAAGCTGTCACATTGCACAGGATGAAAAAGCAGCAGCACCCGACCAAAGTCCCACTACAGCTCTGCGTGTGCGACCGCCCGTGCCCCGCCGCCTCCAGCGATGCCTCCCCTCCCTCCAGGCCCCCACCACGCTCTTCCCGAACAAGCCCTCTCCTATTCACGGCAGCAGTTGCTATTCCAGAGCATCCAACAATATGTGCCTGTGTGGCGGGGAAGGCAGGGAGCTGCTGCCAGTGCCGATATCCGCGCCTCACTCATCCAGGCGGTGCGAGCTGAGCCCCTCAGGCGTTTTCAATCCCGCTGAAATTTGGCAAAATTAAGGGGGGGAAAAATAACCGGGGGGGGGGGGGGTGCATCTCTAACTGGGGCTCTTTTCCCGGTGGGAAGCGAATATCGAAGTGCCAGAGCGCGCGGGCTCGGAGGAGGGAATGTCACACGAAGCATTCACTGGCAAATTCATGAAGCCTCCTCAGCCCCGAGTGCCAGCGCTCGCAGCAGCACCGCACCGCCGCCGAGCCCCGCCGCGCCGCTTACATAACCCCCCCGCCCGGCCGGGGCACCACCGGCGCCGGGCACCGCCGCGGGGGGGCCTGGCCGGGACCGGGCATCGCCGGGGCCAGGGCATCGCCGGAACCGGGACATCACTGGGGCTGGGGCACCGCCAGAGCCGCGGCATCGCTGGGGCCGGGCCGGGGCATCACCGGGTCCAGGGCATCACTGGGGCCGCGACATCACCAGAACCGGGGCGTCACCGGGGCCAGGGCATCGCCAGAACCCAGGCATCACCAGAACCGGGGCGTCAC
>WBMZ01003963.1:0-16010 GCA_013400975.1 Atrichornis clamosus
AAAAGAAATAAAAATATATAAAAAAGAACTCCATAAAGTTGGGTGTCTCTCCTGTCCACTTGGTCACTTCCAAGCACCGTTGTCTTGACTTTGCCTCTGGTTAAGTGTGTTTAAAGACAAGAGGTTGGGGTAAAAAAAAAAAAGAGGTAACACGCAGCATTCTGGGATTTTTGTACAGCAAAGGTGTATCCGTTTTGGAAGTTCTTGTTAAAACTCTACCACACTTCCCAATTTCCTGCTGGTCTGTTGTATGTTTCCATTGGGTTATCCAGATGTGAAGAGCTACTGCCTTTGCCATTTTCTACGGTGAATATATAAATATATCTGTACAGAGGTATGTATATATATAAATAGACATGCAGATCTATATGTATACGTATCTCCAACTCTCCTCTCTCGACCCGACTGTGAAGGATTTTTATTGGGCAAAATAAAATGGAGAAAGGCCCTGTTTTAAAAACAGGACTGTGTGGCTTGTTTGATTGTGTTGCAGGTGGGAGAAGGGGTGAGAACCAAGGGGATCTTGGGATGGATCCCACAGCCAGGCTGGGGAACTGCAGGGAGAACCTCACCCTGGGTGCACCAACACCCTCCAATCCAGAGCTTCCTCATAGCTCCCATCCCAGGGGATGGAGAGCAGCCTGGATGGTGGAGCAGGAGTGTCCGTGTCCAGGTGGGACACTCCCCAGTCCTGCTTTCCCAGAGCATAAGGGCTGCTCGTGCTCTTGAAGCACTTGAGAACAAGCCACAAGGCCACGGTGGTGGCCAAAGGCCTGGACAACTCATCAGTGTTGGAAGCCTCGGCTCAGCTCAGATCCCCAGGGATGTGTCTGGATCCACTGGGGATCTCCCAGGGCTGACTGAGACAGGCACAGGCTTTCCATCAGTGCTACAGCCCAGCTCCAAGACCTCCCAACAGTCATGGACGGGCCTGAATTGCCCCCAGGTCAGGTGAGGACCTAAGGGATTGACTTCCAGGTGAAGATCCAGGTGGAGATGCCAGGCCTGGCCCTGGAGCCTTCTGCAGTGGTGGGAAGGCAATTCCCCTTCCCTCCCATGCCAAGCCCTCACTTGGAACAGCCACATCCCCACCTGGAGCATCTCTGGACATTCCCTGATTTCAGCATTAGCCCTTCAAGTGGTTGAAGGGGTGGAAAACACAAGCACCCAAAACACATCAAATTTGTGTTGGATCCCAGATGTTTGGGGCAGGGAGGAGGATGTTGCCAGGGGGGATTTGGGTGCAGACCTCAGGCCAAGGTCCATCGACCCTTCCTTGTAACACCATGTCCAAAACCTCCTGCAGGTTTTCACTCCAACGAATCCCACCCAACTGTTTGGTCAGCATCACATTAAAGCAAAAGATAAACATTATTTTTCTATAAAACCCAACAATTCCAGCACTTTTCCCAACCAGAACTTTATTACAGAGGTCTCCTGCCCTCTGGTGACAAAGCTGGTGCTTCCCAGGGCGAAGTGAGTCAGGGATTCCATGAGTTCCCCCAGGTTTAAAGCCCGAGGTGCCATCAGCCAGTGTGGCTCTCCTCCAAATCCCTCCGGCGTCCTGAAATGTGACATCCTCACTTGGCAGGGGATAAAAGGCTGATCTGAAGGAAGAGGTGAACAGGAATTACACCTGACAGAAATGTTAGTATGGGACACAAGTGCTAAGTAAGGCTCAAGACCATGTTTAAGAACTGTTTGCCAGTGCTGAAAGCCTGCAGTGGACAGGAGTGAGATTTCTGGGAACAGTGGAGCCGTGATTATTGGAAATACTCAAAACCTGTGTGGACACAGCCCTGGCCAATGGGCCCTGCGCGGCCCTGTGGTTCTCCACAGGTCCATTGTCACTGGAATCCCCCCACTCTCCTGGTACTGCAGCAATGAGGGGCGGGAACTGGGACACGAGCCTGCCCCACACCCCACTCATGACCTCAACCCACACCAACGAGGGGCAGCCCTCCAGAGACTGGTGCCTCTCTGGGGACACAGGAAGGACATCTCTGGGTGTGCAGGTACCCAGCAGGTTTTGGCAGCCAAACGGGTGTCTTGCAGTCACAGAATCACAGGGCCACTGAATGGTTTGGGTTGCAAGCAACCACGAAAATCATCCTGTTCCAGCCTTCCACTAGACCAGGTTGCTCCAAGCCCCGTCCAACCTGGCCTAACCTGGCCTTGGACACTTCCAGGGATGGGACAGCCACACCTTCTCTGGGCAACCCGAGTATGAGGGTGGCGAGGCACTGGCACGGCTGTCCACAACCCCGCGTGACGGGCGGCCGCCCCAGCTCCCTCTCGGGCCACCGGGGAACCGGTGCCGGATCCGGCGCGTTCCGGAGCTCCGCTGCTGCGGGGCGCCCAGGACGCCTCACAACCTCCCCCGTGACCCCCGCTGGACTCCCCGGACCGCCATGGCGGCGCCCAGGGCGGGCCACGTGACTCCGTGATGTCACGTGACCTCGCGTCACGTGGGGGAGGGGGGGCCGCGCCGCGCGCCGCTGGCACCACCCGCTGGCCGCGCGCGCGCGCCGGGGACCGGAAGTGGCGTCACCGCCGCGCGACCGGAAGCGGCGGGAGGAGGCGAAGGGGGCAGGAGGCGACGGCGGTGCCGGAGCGGCCTCGGTGAGTCTTGGGCCTTTCCCGTTCTCTTCCCGCTCCCCTTTCTCTTCTCATATCCCCGTCCTTTGCCCCCCGCCTTCTGCGCCGCCCCCTCAGCCGGCGAGGCCCCCCGCTCCTGCCCTGGGCTGCACTGCTCCGTATATCTACGTGTATGTGTATATATATATATATATATATATGTATTTGTGTGTGTGTGTATATATATATTCATATATTATGTGTCTGTAGGTGCAGCCGTAGCGGTGAGGAGCGGGGCGGGGGCTTCCAGCGCAGCCCCTGGTGCTGCCCTGAAGCCCTGGGAGAAGGGAATTGCACGGAGATGCTCCGAGGGCTGGAGCCCTTCTATTCTGGAGCCAGGCTGGGAGAGCTGCGGGTGTTCACTTGGAGAAGAGAAAGATCTGAAGAGATTTTCCAGCACCTTCTAGTGCCCAGAGGGTCTCCAAGGGAGCTGGAGAGGGACTTAGGACAAAGGATGGAGGAAGAGGACAAGGGGGAATGGCTTCCCACTGCCAGAGGGCAGGGTTAGGTGGGAAATTGGGAAGAAATCCTTCTCTATGGGGATGGTGAGGCCCTGGCACAGGTTGCCCGGAGAAGCTGTGGCTGCCCCATCCCTGGAAGTGTCCAAGGCCAGGTAGGATGGGGCTTGGAGCAAGCTGGGATAGTGGAAGGTGTCCCTGCCTATGGTAGGGGAATTGAAATGAGATCAGCATTAAGGTCCCTTCCGACCCAAACCACTCAGTGATTCTGTGCTCTTAAAAAAGAGGGAAAAAGCACAAACAAATGATAAAGTGACAGTCTTGCTTTCTGATGTCATAACCTATTGGGAGAAAAATGTCCCTTTTCTGTTCTCTTCTCTCCAGCCCAGGCACAGGTGTTCACTTTTGGCTCTTGGCCAAAATGAGCTGTTTTACCCGCAGCATTTCATATCACGTTTGTTCCTCACACATCCCAAGGAGATTCCCTTTGCCCTTTTTGTGTCAGTGGAAGCACAGGGTGGGTCCTGTGAGGGGTTTCCAAAAGCCCCTCTGAGTGTTTCAGAGGAACCAAAAGCCCTGACAGCATTTTGGGATGCACCAACATCCCCTTCCACAGGGCTGATACCCTGGGGTGTGATCCCACCCACGAATCCCTCTGGGAATATTGTTTTCCAGGTGTTTAGTAATGCTCAGCTGTAAGTGTTACACTTAAACAGAGATGTTTCCATCTGTGAGCAGCTCCTCAAAGTGCATTCCCAGCCTGCAGGGCTCAGCTCCAAAACTCCCTGGCTTATTGGAGCTGCTGGAAGTGAAAATTCTGGAGAGACTTGCCCAGAGGTGGGAAGGAGTTTGGCAGTGTTGGGATGTGGAGTGGGAGGAGAAAGGAAGGAGGGCCAATTGCTCAGGGTGAAGAGAGGCAAACCGAGGGTAGGTGTGGGCTGAGTTGGAAGAGAAATGAGGTGGAAAGTGGAAGGATCACAAAGATTTGGGCTGGGGGTGGGTGAAATCCTGGAAAAATCACTTGGACCAGCCCATTGCCTTCGAGGGTGCTTGGAACTGTCTTGTCCCATCCCAGCCTTGCTCCCCTGCGCGTGGTCTTCTCTTTTTTGCTGGATTTGGAGCAAAGGAGGAGAGAAATAATCTCTTTCCTGACTCTGTTCCCAAATGTGTCACAGCTCCACAGTAAATCCGTGGAGGATATTCTTAGCAGCACACGGCATTCGCCTTCGGAGCCTTCACCAGGACTTTGATTCCCTGACTTTGAAGTGGGGCTGTTGTTGCTGGGAGGGGCATTTTTCTGGGAACAGCAGTGCTGGATTTCCTAGGGAGTATCACCTTTCACAGCAGACAGAAGTTGGTTTATATAAATAACCTGTCCTTTGTTAATAGAAAAATAGATGAAGACACTCAAAGTCAAGTCAGAAAAGGAAATTTGCAGGAAAGGCTCAGTTGGATTAATGTCCTCTCATTCAAGATGAGTTTTGGAGCTTGATCCAGCCCCTCTAAGGGTCCTCCAGGACAAGCTCTGTGAGGTGCTGGAGGAGGAGATGTTGGAGGGGGTGTCTGAGCCTTGTCCCCGGCATCCGTCACCTGCAGCCACTTCAGGTCTGCCATCACAACCAGGAGAGCAAGAAATGATCTTTTTTTTCAGACATTCCTTTGAGCTAAACAGGACAGCTTTGAAATCCAGCTCTTGGCTTGGGTTTTGCTGTCCAGTTTCCAAGTGGACTTTTCCTTTCCCGGCTCACCAGAGAGGCAGGAAGGAGCAGAGTCTCTCCTGCCTGGCACAATTTGACTTCTCATGCTGGGAGGGGATGGTCACAGGTCAGCCTGGGGTCTGTGGGGCAGAGCCTGATCTGCACCTGGGGCTGCCTCAGGGCGTTTGGAGATAGGGATCAGGTGCCCAGTGAGCTCAGTGGCTGTTGAGCAGCCAGTGATCATCTTAAGAGCACAGCGGCCTCTCTCTTGCACTGTGTTCCTTGCGTGGCTGTCTCCACAAGTCCACATTTCAGTTTTTCCCCCCAGAGCCTCCTATTCTCCACCCCAGTTGGTTTTCTCACCTCTCTGCTGGGGTGGTTTCTGCTCCAGCAGCTTCTCCTCCCCCTCTGGAGGGCTGGGGGCTGCTGCCTCCAAGCTCTGTCCATGGAGCAGAGGATGTGAGATGTCTGCTTCAGTGGAACAGGGTGCCCAGAGAAGCTGTGGCTGCCCCATCCCTGGAAGTGTCCAAGGCCGGGTTGGACAGGCCTTGGAGCAACCTGGGATAGTGGAAGGTGTCCCTGCACATGGGAGGAGGATGGAATGAGATGGTCTTTAAGGTCCCTTCCAATCCGAACAATTCCATGATTCAGGACACACCCCTGAGGCTCCTACGGGGAACCGTCCCCACATCTGGCACCACGAGGGAGCAGAGACCATCACTTTGACTCTCCCCGTCCTCCCTTCCTTCCCCTCTCACCATTGAGAGGAGCTGATGCTTCACCTCTGCAGTGCAGGAATAGATCATCTAATGGATCATGGGAGACATGGAGTTCCTTATACTCCAAAAAAACCCAACTTATGCTCAGCCAGAGCTGCATGTGAGCCCCCAGCCCTCTGCAGCCCTGTCCTGCTCCCACCCCCAAACCCACAGCCTTCACCCCACCTCTCCTGCCCCAAAGTGCCCATTTTGCTGCAAAACTGAGTGTGCCTGCACTGATCCCACATCTTGCTGTATCCCTAATCAGGAAGCCAGGGATACAAGCAGAGCTCCGAGGGGTGTCCATGAGGATTTCTTTTTCCACGTGGGGAACACAAAGTGTGTCGCGGTTGCAGTGTCTCTGCCTTGGCTTTGGCTTTCCTGACTGCCCAGCTGCCTGTGGTACTGAGAGAGCACGAGGGATTTTAAGGAAGTGGATAACACCTGTCTGAGGGATCTTTGGGTGGGATAAGGATGTGCTACACGGCATTGACCTGGTGCTTTGATTTTTTAATCAGCATCTGAGTCATGGTAAACAGGGCTCGTTTGGCAGCCAGTGCAGGCTGGCAGCACCCAGCTGGACTCCTACGGATTTCTCATCCTCACCCTCTGTGCTGTAGCTGCTTTAGGCAGGAGTTAGGAAGGCACCAGCCATTTCTAAGCCTTGCGTATCCTAAAACTCTGGGAAATGCTCCCAAATCTGGAGCGTAAAGCTCTGTTCCCACTAGTTCTCGACCTGGGATGTAACGTCGCACAGTGATTTGTGTTACTTCTCCCCTCCTCTTCCCCCACTTTGCTCTGGGGCCATGTTTCTTCTTTCCTTTCGTCTCCATCTGCAGATTCTGGGCCAGTTTTCACTCTCTGCACTGGTTTTGTGGACACTTTGCTCCACATCCTGTCTCCAGGTGCAAAGGGCAGTGTGGCACCCTGGATATTAGGACAACTTCTCAGGTGGTGGTCAGTGATTCAGACCACGATGACCAAGGCAGCAGAATGCTCTGTTTGAACACATAAAGTCTGTTGAAGCTCCAGCTCTACTGCAAAAACATATCTTCACTGTTTAGAATGAAAGAAAAGCAGTTTGAGTCTCTTAAAAATGAAAAAACGATTTTTTGTCTTAACTCTCCAAGTCTGTATCAGTTTATTTGTGTCCGCTGAGCAGCAGGTCGTGCCTGACTGCCTTCTACTCCAACCTCAGGTCACCTGGGTGCTTGTCCTGAGCTGCCTTTGCATGAGGTGATGTTCCATAGTGGCTTTGCAGGGATGCAGCTGCCCTGGCCAGGGGAAACACCGGCGTCGCCTCCCTTTCGGTAGCGTAAAGGATTAGATTAAAGCGTGCTGCCTGTGGGGTGGAGGCCACTCACTCTCCGTCTGCCCTTTTTTCAGTACCTGGAAGCAGTTGTGAGCCCAGTAAGTTGTGATCCATGGCTACAGTGCTAATGTGCCGAAGATTTCCAAGGCTGAGCAGGGTGGCAGCGTTTTCGACCACAGCCAAGGCCAAGCGTGGAAGCGGCAAAAGCAAGCGGGGAAAGCAAGATCACCCAGGAACAGCCAGCACTGGGACCAAATCTGGGGCTACAATCCAGCTGCTGAACCCACAGGACTACAGAGTGTTGTATAATCCATCTGCCTATGCCAAAGGCAGGGCTGGCTCCCGGCAGCACGTGGATAGGGACAGCAGCCAGGCCCTCGGCGACACGTTCACTGACCATGGAGCCATGCAGGCTCCACAGACATTCCCAACGGCCTCTTCCCGAGCTTTGCCACCCATCAGGAATGCCCTGCCCAAGCACAGGTCCAGCACACTCCTCGAGCAGACCATCCTGGCGACACTGTACAAGGAGGAAGCAGAAAAGGAAAAATGGGAGATGCACGACTCCAAGGAGGACCCCAGGATGTTTCAGAAGGGGAGGCCTGAGTACAGATCTCTCAGCTGTGACAGCAGTGAGCCAGCACAGACCCTCTCTGCAGAGGAAGGTGACTCAATTTTGCAGAGTGTGGCTGGGTGCGAGGGCAGCCCGGAAATTGTCACAGATTACTTCCACAAGCTGAGCCGTTTGCCGGTGGAGCAGCACGGGGCACTGGTGTCTGATCCCAGGTTCAGTGCCCTGTGTCACTGTGCTGTCACAGCCATCAGGCTGCTCAGCACCCCAGATCTCATCCGTATTTTGAAGGCTTGTGTCCGTTTGGCCGTCCCGCCCTCCCACCCTCTGCTCGACGCGTGCGAGGGCGAGTTCTGCCGGCGGGCGTGGGACATGGGCCTGGAGCAGCTGCTGCTGGTGGCGGATTGCTGGCGCTGCCTGGAGCGTGGCGTGCCTTCCTACCTGGGCATTTTGTTCAGCTATGCCAACCTGCACTGGAAGGACCTCACCTTGCCCCAGTTCGTTCAGCTTGTTTACATCATTGGGGAAGGCCGGAGGTCACCCGCAGACTTGGCGCAGAAGGTGGAGAGCATGATCCTGAAGCACTTGGACTCCTTCACCTTGGAGGAGCTGGGTGCCATCTGCCTGGGGCTCTTCAAGTCCCTCACTGGGATGTCTGACCACGTCATGAGGAGGATTGCAGACAGGGTCTCCCTGCAGATGGAGGACATGAGCACTTACGCCCTGGTGAATGTGCTCAAAATGCTCCGCTTCACTCGCATGGACCACTTACCCCTCATGAGGGAACTCGGGAAAGTGATTCCTGCTCGGATTCCTACAACAAACATCCAGGGCATCATGCACATCAGTCTTACCTATTCATCCCTGCACTTCTTTGATGAGGGTGTTTTGGCTGCTGTAGCCACCTCGTTGCCTTCTAAGGTGTCTTATTGCCGGAGCAAGGATGCTGCCAAGTTCCTGTGGTCCTTTGGATGCCTAGACTATGAACCTCCCAATGAGCAAGAGTTTTACTCCAGCCTTATAAAGCAGATACATAGAAAACTCTATGAATTTAGAAAGTTTCCAGAGCATCTCCTTACTGCTTTGCTTGGCCTGGCATTTGTCAAACGCTTCCCAGAGGAGCTGATTGACTTTGCTTTGAGGGAGGAGTTTGTCCAGAAAACAAGAGATAGCAGATACGATCTCCACAAGGACCTGTTCACCCTTGGTAAGAGCGTTGAAATTGAGTGCCCGACCTACCAAGGCAGCCTCCTCCCTCCTCAGCTTTGTCAAGAGTTCGCTGAGATGGCTTTGAGCTTTGCAGAGCAGGAAATCTACATCAGACCCGAAATCATGGAAGCCATGTCCCTCCTCGAGAGCATGTTGGGAGGCCCTGAGTACGTGAAGAACCACATGATCCTGCCCCACACGAGGTCCAGTGACCTGGAGGTGCGTTTGGCCGTGGATGGACATCCCATCCCTTTCAACTTCAAGGATCCTGTGACAGGCAAGAAGCTGAAAGACATGGGAGTTAGTCTGACAGATGATTTAATGTCTCAGCTCATCAAGGGGAGAGCTCATAGCCAGTCTCCCGTGGAAGTGGAAAATGAAGCCAGAACTCTCAGACAGCAGAGGAGGGACGCAGCAGGAACGCCGTGCTTGGGTGGAACCCTTATTGCAGATGCCAAATCACCAGGGCGCTGTCCCGAATCCCCCCCACCCTTCCCAGTGGCTCAGCAGCCTCGGGAGGTGAGGCTGGCACTCCAGGTGTCCAACAGGAATCACTTCTGCTACGGCTCCAAGCGGCTGCTGGGGCTGCACTGCCTGAAGCGGCGGCAGCTGCGGCTGCTGGGCTACGAGGTGGTGGAGATTCCCTTCTGGGAATGGTTTCCTCTGCTCAAGCGCACGCGCTCCGAGAAGCTCAGCTACCTCCACTACAAAGTGTTCTGCCCGGTACTGCACGCCAGGGCTGGCTAATGGTGGGGGCAAGGGCTCGCCCAGAGCCTCCCCAGTGCATCTCCGTGGCTGGGTACTGGTTAAAATGGTCTGTGAGTGCTGGCTCAGGCTTTGGCAGGTGCTCTGCACGGCCAGCTCTGCTCTGCTGGCAGTCCTGTGTCCCGTGCTCTCCTTTTGTGCCCGGATCCTCAAATGCTTCCACCACAAATAAAATGTATTGAATATTCATTTTTCTCTGTGATCACTTCTTTCTCCGCCCTAAATGAAAGTGGATGGATTTGGTGACTCTGTGAGGGCAGGAACAGAGAATATTTTGTCATGAGTCTGAGCTGGGTGCCAGGAAAACACACGGTGATATCCTCACTGTTTCCATCCCCATGGAGCTGGGGCTGAGGGCACAGTCTGGGTTTCTCCTTTAGGACGTGGGTGTGAGCAGGATGGAACGTGGATGCAGAGTGGTGAGGCGGAAGCTGGAACTGAGGGTTGGGGTGCTCTGACCTCAGGACATCCGTTTTGTGCTCCAAGGACTTTAGTCTGCTGTCCACCATGCACATTCCTTATTGCAGCAGCTCCACAGTCCTGTGTAGGACACCAGGAAGGCACGTGGTGATGAGCTCCAGGCAGCCTGGTTTGAAATTCCTTGTCCGAGACCACTGAGGATTTTGCTGGCATAGAAGAGTAGAGAGCACAGTCCAAAGATCTTTGTTCACCTTAGGGAAGGCACACGCTGAAGAGAGATGAAGAAAACACAGCCATGGGTAAAAGCAGCTCAGTGACCAATTTTTGAGATTTGTAGCAGAGTCTTTCACTAGAAGGGAGAGCAGTGACTTGGAAATGCAGAATAATCCATTTTCTTACTGAGGTATTGAGACTGGAAAAATTAACCTGAGTTGTTTGAGTGTCTCAGGGTCACAAATGGGTAGGAAAAAATCCTATAAAATACCTACACAGAGCTCCTCATGCTGCAGAAGTCTTCAGCCTAGGAAAAACGTGAGGAGAGGAAGATTGGAAGAATCTTGAGTTATCCCAAGGAAGGGAGCAGGAGAGTTGATTTGCCATTTTTCATACCACCAGTGAGGGCCAAATGAATTTACCACCTGGTAAATTCTTTTTGGTTCAAAATGAGCCAAAAAGAGCAGTTTTGAGGCACAGCCTGAAGTTAAACCATCAGGTTCCTCCTACCAGATGTGGATGCGAAATGCAGAGCAGTTTAAAAGCCTCTTTGAGCAGTTCCCACTGCAGCCCAGTTCTGGAAGCCCCTCAGACTCAGAAAGCCAGGAAAGTATTGGAGTTGGTTTGTGCTTGTCCTGCTCCTCGAGGAGCAGGAATTGCTCCTGGTGGTTGCTGGGCCAAATCTTGGGATAGAAGGGCTGCTCACCTGGCTGTTCCTCTTGTTAGGTTCACACCTGCTTTGGGCAAGGCATTGTGACCAAGCTCTGCTCTCTGCAGGCTTGGATTCCATATGGTGTTGCGTTTTATCCCTGGGATTTGTGCCTCGGATTCCACCTTTCTCCTTCCAAATGAGCTCATTAGCTCTGCCTTTCCGTGGCAGCACCGACGTGGCCCCGGAAGGCAAATTTTCATTTGGGCTGAACCAACAGATCAGTGGAAAATCATTAAAGAGCTGCTTGTTCTTGGAGGAGGCAGCAAGTCTCTGATTTGCAAGGTTGCCCAGGGCAGTGACATTTTAAAGCTGAGGTTAACACGAGGTTAAAGCTCTTACCTCGCAGATAATTTCATTCTTAAGAGGGATCTGATAGAGCCAATTGCAGTCACAATTTTTTTTCAATGGAACAGAAGGTGTGTTGGCTTGAGTTTCTTTAATGAACGTTGGCAGAAGAATCAGCTGGGGGTGTTCAGAACCCAGACATCTCCCTCAGAGCTCCCTTGGAGTTATTTAACACCAGTTATTAATATTTGTGGTTAATCTTGACTCACTGTGACAGCCTCGTGTGCTGTGCTGGTGCTTTACTGCATCTGCAAAACTCCTGCATCTTTGATAAACCCTCAGATCTAATTGCTCGTCTGTCCATAGGTGTTTTCAGTTAAAACAGCTGTTTTCTCTTTGATTTTTCTCCATGGGTTTGCTATTTAATATTAACATGATTTTTTTCTCTCAGTCCCATCTCTCCACCACAGTTACTTCTTTATATTGGCTTCACCTCCTGGACTCAGATCTGAGCTGCATTTTAGGAATTCCTAAGCCTGTAGCTCACCCAGGCTCCAAAACACGAGATCCTTTCACTGTTCATGGATATTCACTTCCTTTATTTTTTTTTTTACAAGCTGACTCTGATGCTCAGCAAGTGACCTCTCTCCAGCTGCCAAGATGGTAATAAATGTCTGTCTCCCACAGTTCAAGCCAAGAATTCACTGCAACAAGGTAAAATAGTGATGGAGGGGATTTGGGGTAGTGGGAGGGAGGGAGGGATTGCATGGAAGTGACGTGCTTGGATGGTTGGGGCTGGGAAGGGCTTGTTCCCTGCTCCTCTGGGATAATCAGCATCCCTGCTCTGACATGGCACACACTAAATATTGGAGGGAAAAGCCCTAATTCTGCAGGGTCTCATAACCAGACAGCATTATGTGCATCCAGGTGTATGTTCTTTGACTTGAGATCCCTTTTTCCCTGCAATATTCCAGCTTTCCCTTTGTCCAGGGGAGCACACAGCTCTTGACAACGTTTGCTGAAGTTCTTCTCCAAGTGTTTCTGTTTTCACTCAGCACATCAGAATCCCTTAAGAAACTCACTTTTCATTCAAAGCTATTCTTTAATTGTAAGTTTCCACACCAGCTCACCCCAAAATCCAAGACAGCCTTGGATTTGTGAATACTGTGCTGTAAAGGCAGCAGCCCAGGTGTGACCATCCCTCCAAGGCTTTTGTGGAGAAACCCAGCCATGCCGCGGAGGTTTGGTGTGGTTGTCCTGATCAAGACCGTATTAGACAGGTGGAATAAATAGATTTTCCTTGGTTTTATTTATTTATCCAGCAAATGGTGCAGATTTCTCAGGCTCCAGAGCTTCCAGGAAAGGGAATGGGTAGAGCCAGTCTGCCCAGGAGCAGAGCAGAGGGTGGGATTGGGTGTTCTGGGAGACATGGGACCCAGCCTGGTGTGACGGATCTCCCTCAGGGATGGGTGGGGTTGGTCCCAGAGTCTGACTAACATCCAGAGGTTTCTCTGGGATCCTGTAACTGTGATTCCAAGTGCGTTTCCACACGGCAGGATAAATTGGCAAAGAAAAACAGGAGACTCCCAGCTCCCACACACACATCCTCTGCTCCCAGCCACCCTCTCCCACTTGATTTATTTCACTGACTCAGCCAAAACCACAAAGCATCCCTAATTTTCCACTCTTCCAGCCGTTAAATCAGCTCTGCACATGGCTGAACAGGTGACAGAGGGTGCAGGAAGAGGGAATGGGAGAGCATGGCTGGAGGCGGGTGGGAGTGGGTCTGCTCTGCCTTGGAGCAGGGATCTCTTGCCTGGTCTCACATAAACCACAGCCTTGGCTCCTGGTCGATGTCACCTTGAGAATCTGTGGAAGTGCTGGTGAAATTAGTTTCCTTCTATTTTCTTGCTCCAAGCTAACCCCAGTTTTCTCCTGGCACCACACAGATTTCTGCCGATGGCTACGAAGTGGAGAACCTGATCTCTGAGGACCTTGCCAGGAGGAACCGCGGCTTCCGCAGCGAGTACTTCATCAAACCCCCCGTGCACGTCACCATCTCCTTCCCCTTCAACATCGAGATCTGCAGGATCAACCTCGACATCTCCTCCGGCGGGTACCAAACCTTCTCCGGGCTGGAAGTTTACACCTCTACCTCAAGCAACAAAACCTCTTGGCAGAGCCCTGAGGGGCAGTTCTCAGGTCTGGCCGGGCAGCCTGTGTCGGACAAAGACACTTTCACACTGGTGGGCAAAGCTGTCTTAAAAAATCAGAGCAAAGTGACTTTCGGCCACAGAGGCTTCAAGCCGAGGCCTCCCTTCCATCAGATGGAAAATGTCTTCTCCTACCCCGGCTCTGTGTCTCAAGACCTCTGGAACAAAGGCCCTGCCTCGCTCAGCAACGTGTCCCACCTAAAAATCTGCATCACCCACGTGGCCGGGGGGGGCCTGCCCAGCATCAAGAGGCTGGAGGTGTGGGCACAGCCTGCCAAATCGTGCCCACAGGACGTGATCGAGGGCGTCTTCCAGGTGGCCTCCCAGTTCCTGGCCCAGGACGTGGGCAGCCTCAAGCCGGAGCCCTGGGCGCCGATGGAGAGCGACTGCGTCCCCTTCAGTGCCAACGACAGCGAGCAGCAGACCCTCCACAAGCTGGTGGACGTCGTCCAAGACATCCCTGAAGAATTCCTGGACCCCATCACTCTGGAGATCATGACTTTCCCCATGCTCCTGCCCTCCGGGAAGGTGATTGACCAGAGCACTTTGGAAAAGTGCAACCGGAGCGAGGCGTCTTGGGGCAGGGTTCCCAGTGATCCCTTCACGGGGGTGGCCTTCAGCCAGCACTCGCAGCCCCTACCTCACCCCACCCTCAAGGCCAGGATAGACCACTTCCTGCTGCAGCACAGCATCCCTGGCACCAACCTGCTGGGGAGGGCTCACGCCCCGGAAAGCCTGGTGCCCTCTTCCATCACCATGTCTTCTCTGAAAAGGAAAATGGACTGCATGGATCAGGGCTCCCTGCAGCCGCCCTATTTTTCTGCTACAAACTTTCTTGTCACGGCTACCTCAGAGAACAGTGCTAAAAAAATGAAAACTGACAGTGACTCCCACTCGATCCACATGGACTGTTCCACAGGTATCGTGGCTCCCTAAGTCACCCCTGCTCCTTGGGTGTCCTGACAGCCCGAGGCTGGGGTTTCAAATCCAGGACAAATCCAGTGCAATTTCCCGCCCCGCCTCTAGAAAGCTTCCAGGTTTTATTTGGCTGTTGATGGGTGTGGTGGAGCCAGGTCCTTTCACCCACCCCTGGCGTTACCTGTTCAGTGTTTCACAGCCCTTGTTTGCTCAGGTCACCATGTTCCCCTTTTAGTCTGGATTTCCTCTCTCCTCCTTCCATGTGGAGATAACGTTTTTCTCACTGTGCTGGTTTGAAGTTTCTTTACCCAGGGTGGTTCACTGTGTCCTGCAAAAACAGGAAAAGAAGCATCTGGTGGTGCAGTGGTGACGGCACAGGGAGTCCTGGCTGTGTGGATCTCACCGTGAGGAGGGAGGTGGGAAGAAAAGTGGGAATGGGGCACTCCTGGAACAAACCCCACAGCAAGGGAATTGCAGGGAGTGCTGCCTCCCAGCCTGGGAGAGACTTGCACAGGGTTTGCAGGTGGTTAAAGCAGAAAACCTGGTGGAGACTAAATTAGGCAAGAGATGTGACTTGTGGCTACAGGGGAAGGGAATGAGCACTGGTTTCCCTTCATCCATGCTTTTCTCAGTGATCTGGAAGCAGCACTGCTGGGAATGCAAAATGTTCTCCAAGTCTGGAGAAAAGGAGGCTCAGGGGGGACCTTGTTGCTCTCCACAACTCCCTGACAGGAGGTCGGAACCAGGTGAGGGTCGGGCTCTGCTCCCAGTGAACGAGAGGAAATGAGAGTTGCACCAGGGCAGGCTTAGGTTGGATATTAGGAACAAATCCTTCATGGAAAAGATTGTCCAGGCCTGGCACAGGTTCCCAGGGCAGTAGTGGAGACCCCATCCCTGGAGGGATTTAGAAGCTGTGTGGATGTGGCACTTGGGGACAGAGGGTGTAAATCCAGGTGTGTGGGCATCCTGTGGTCATGGCAAGGTTGGCTCTCTAGGCAGGTTAAGTCCAGTTTCCTGGTCCTCTCTACCCTAGTGCTCTGTAACATGTCAAAAGGTGACCCAGAGCTGCTGGGGCCTGTCACTGCCTTCACCCTTCTCCCAAATTGCCCAAAAATGTTTGGAGGAAAAAGCTCAGGTGGCTGTTTGATTTTAAACAAATTCCTTGGTTGAGAACAATTGATGTTGGGTGGTACCAGCAAGAGTAGGGAGAAGTCAGGCTGCACATTTCTGCTCTGATCCCTCAGCCTAGAGCTCGTTCCCTGTTTTAGGAGGAATCAGTAGTTGTTTTGGTTGTGGAGGTGTGTAAAAGCTCCCACTGGGATGTGCCCTGGCCCCACCAGAGCAGGAGCTGCCCTGGGGGTCCTGCAGCTCCCAAAGGGAGCCGTGTCCATACATAAATAAAACCCCAGTGCTCAGCCCACGGAGCTCGTGCTTCACTGTGTCATCAGCCTTGATTGGTGGAGCAAATGTGCAGCACTAATTCCGAGGTCTTCCTTTGGGAGATGGATTTAGCAGAATTAGTGATGCAGACAACATTCTCCTAATGCTTCCTCTTAATTAATGCCGCCGGTGCTGCACAGGGCAGCACTGCAGGGAGGGTCCAGCCCTGGCCCTTTGGCTCAGGACTGGGACAGAGAGGGAAAAACAAGTCCCACAGATTTTATTAATGGTTTGAAAGTTGTCCTTGAGCTGCACGGAGCGAGGCTGGGAGCGCTGGGCTGGGATCCTCGGGAGCTGGCTGAGGGAGTGCCTGGGATTTCAGGGAAAAACAACTTCATGGGTTATTTGGAGTTTTGCTCTTTTTCAGACCTGCAGATTTTTACAGCTCCCTGAAAGGAAAGG